>CABFVX010001728.1:89492-113851 GCA_902151425.1 Timema shepardi
AAAATTTGTGTTTACATTTATGAATATATATATATATATATATATATATATATATATATATATATATATATTTATAGTATTAATTTGAAAGCCACTCTTGGAGAGAAAAAACAATTAACTAGAAGAATGCTAGAATGCTATATTTTCGCTTTGGGTCGTTTCACACGAGAGGTATTTTATCGCACGATGTTTTTGTCGCGCGATCTATTCTGACATTGCTTTCAGACGACTTTTAGACGCTAGTTTCACATGTTCACGTGTACTTTTGACGTGGTGTAGTATACACTATGGCTGACGACGTAAGCCATATGATGGCTACATATCTTTTGCTACGCAAAATATAAAAAGTAGATTGTTCTGGGTATATTCTATAATTAGTTGTTGGCTTCCTACTTTAAGGTGACTTTTGTTTAAATTTTGCTAGACTACGCCAATATGACTATAATATTTCCAAGTATATTCGCATATCAGTGGCAACATTTGACTGATCGCTACATTGTTTGTCACCTAGTTTACTTAAAGCTGATACAAATATGAGAAATGCAATTTCATCAACCGGAGAAGTGACAGTGACGTTAAGGTTTAAGAACTTTGTCAACTTAATACGTGTAATTATTGAAAGTGCATAGCAATATTTATCTTAATCATGTAACAATGTAGATTGAAGGCCCATTTTTTTCTATCACAAACTATTGTTATACGATAGGTTTTACCTCCAAAGAGATCCAACATCAGACTAATCTCGCGATTTACTCCCTCTCGTTTGAAAGCATACATTTGACTCAAGGTCGATGTGCGGTATTTTCCCCGCGCGATCAATCTCGTTGCTGGATGCAAGCGACTGTTCTAGACCGGTGGCGCGGGAATTTTACCGAGCGATATTTTCTCTCCGTGCGTGAACGCTCCCATTTAAAGCCACGTATCTCGGCGGATAAAATTCGCACGACAAAAACATCGAGCGATAAAATACCTCTCGTGTGAAACGGCATTTTGTCATACATAAGTTATTCACATGTTGACTGACGTATTTATTTATTTTATAATTTTTTTCTCTCTCTCATGGATCTGATGTTTTACTGCTACCCATTTACGATACAGGTTTTAATCTCTTCCAATTAAAACCAAAGTATCACAGGCTCTTGAAAACTATTTAGTAATATCTTTACTTTCACCACGTATTATTACTCGTGCAGGTTGTACGCATATATTAATTACTCTAATTGGATAAGGATTAGTAAGAATTAGGAGAGTGGGAAACCATTTAGGAAAAACAACTCCAGTACACCTGACTGGGATTCGAACCGTTTCACTGGCAAGTCAGTAGATACTTTTTCGTTTATTTGAGGTATTTAACGTTCACAGAATGGTTGTATCAGCACACGAGAGGGAAAGGTCCTACCAATTTTGCCGGGAAAGGTGTTTTCACATACCTTTCAGTGTTCTTTTACGTGCCACAATCGATATGGAGCCAACAGATTTACTTACCCTCCGAAAGGAGTTGTGTTATGGACTTTAATCGGCCAAGGAAAAATCCGTTGACCCCGACTGGGTTTGAACCCACGAGGATTGGGTCCTGAGGCGAGCACTTTAACCCAAAATCACCGAGGTTGACAGGTCCAATTATGCATTTGCATTTGAAAGTTGAAACAAACTAATTTTAATTCTCCTCGACCCCTCGGAGAAGAAATATTGTGATTGTTAAAAAAAAAAAATCGAACCTGTAATTTTGATAATTATTAATGTCGACATTTTATGACCCCCTGAAATTCAAAGAGTGTTTTTTTGAGATGTCGTGTCTCTGTATCTCGGGATAGAGCTGAAACCATTATACCGATCGGCTAAAACTTGCTATCTAGGGTTTTCATAAGGCTCCCACGAAGGGTTTTCGGAATTAGATATTCAACCCTAGAATTAAGGGTAGTTTACTGGAAGGCTAAAAGAAATCAAATCGATTTTCTCAAAATCCACTTTAACGATTTTGATTAAATTTTGTACTTAGGCATTGTTTAACATTACAAACAAAATTGCTACTTTCGTTTTCCCGTAAATGACTTTAAGGGTACTCTACACAAAACGTAAATTTTCAATTTTGACCATATGTTGTAACGTTTAAAAAGAGCTAGCCTGATATATTAATGGTTTTAGGCCACCATTAGGGTGACAGTTGATATAACTATTGAATTGGGTCCAAGTTTGCTGTTCTTTATAATAATAATAATAATAATAATTATTATTATTACTTAGCACCGCGTCTTACTACCCGTTCGGGTTATACGCTTTATAATAATAATTAAAAAGGGATGACATCTTATTTTATAAATTAAAAGTTCTGGTGTTTTATAGTTTTTTATTTTAAGTAAATAATAAGTTTTTTCTAGATATTCCTCACGTTGTAGATTTTAATAAAAGCCTGACTATTAAGTTATATGCATGATAATTCCCATCACGTGAAATTTAGAACACAGAGTATGATGTCATAGACTCTACCTACACGGTTCCTCGTCAGGAATGAAAGTGAAGAGATGCGTACCCTGAACGGGTATATCAAGCGACTTCTCCTTCTCGAAGCTTCCTAACAGAAAAAAGGTGTGGTCATCCAGGTGCGTTTCTGTCCACAAAACTGCGTTTTTTTTTCTAAGCAGAGACTTAGAAGGATGTCGCCATACCTTGCAACTTAACAACTTAACACAAATAAAGCTTAATACCCACTCTCATTTAAAATATTGTTATTTTGAATAAAGATGTGAATAATAAATTATTGAGATGTATAATTTCATATCATTACAATTTCCGCAACTATTTCAGATATGAAATCACTTATCATTGTAAATTTGTACTATTGAAAGTAAAAAGCATTTATTTGAAACAGATTTTTAAATAAAATCAATAGTTTATGAGCTCAGAAAACGTATATTTTTAATGGATCATTTTGAAATGGATTGTTATGCTCTTTGGTGGACAGAGATATTCCACCTTTCTTATGGTTTCTGTAACAATGTATATAATTTCATCTATGCTCTCTGGTGTAGTGTTTTTGCAACCATATATAATAGGCCCATTTCGTTTAACAAACTATAAGTGTCAGGAGGGTCTCTATGCAAAACTGTAGCGGAAAATAGCAAATAACAAGATTGTTTTTAATATTTATTTTTATTTATTTAACACAGGGTTTTACTACCCGTTTGGTTTACTTTCTTAAGTAGGCTTCTAACTATGCTAATGCGCTAGGAATTGGGAAGGCTGAATTTAAAGGAAGTGAACCCGCATTTCGTGGAAGGAGAGGGAAAAACCACCTCAGTTCACCCGACCGAGATTGTTTTTAATAACCCCAAGCTACTAAAATAAATATCTATTGATAACCAACATATCATTTACTTTGAAGAGATATCTTAAAAAATACAACTTTAAAACTTTGAAGTTCGTTTACTCAAAATCACATGTGTTAGTTAGTCCTTGATTTGACCCTAAAGAATATTTGAAATCATTGACAATATCCTCCTCTTTATTATATATAGTTTTTATTTGAATTTTATATTTTATAACTTGGCGCTTAAAACAAGTCTTCTTCTAAATTATTCATATATCATAGTTACCAGATTCTAACTAGGAAATTACTAGTTATTTCTTGTTGTTAAGTTCACGCCCTGAAGTTAGGAGGCATCAGTTACTGTAACTAACTTCAGTGTGGGACATAAAGTTGAATCAAAATTACAATGTAAAAGTCTTTTAAAATTAACTTCCTGCTCTGGAACAACCTATAACATTGTAGATGTTCAATTTGAGGCAGTGTCCGGTTCTCGGCCATTCTGTATCCTTCTATACGTTTTCACGAACTAAACATTCTAGTAAGTTCCATTGGGCTGAGTTATATCAAGGGTGGTGTAATCTCAGAGCTTACTGTGATGTCAGTCATTGTCTCGGACGGACATGTGTTAGGGTTCGTCTAGATTGTGTGCAATATTGTCATTTTTTATCCAAGTATCAATAAATACATTGACTAAACCAATATCAAACTCTATCTGACGTTAGTTATTTCTATCATAAAAAGTGAGGCCCAATGTCGGGAAGTAATAACAATTTTATAACGTAACAAATGACGAAACAACCGCGGGACAGTTAAACAATTAAAAATCTCGTAAGGTTATAAATTACTTCCAAACGTGGGGCATTTATCATAAAAAATATTACGTAAGGTGGCAATTGGCGGCCCAGCGTGGACCAGCTATAAGAACATAACAATTGGCGTCCAAACGAGGGGTATAGAGTTATGAGATATGAGAGCGTAACAAATGGCGCCCAAACCCAGGGCCAGCTAATAGTGGCGTAACACCTTGTCATTCCAATCTAACGATTGGCCATTGAGGGGAAGAGCGAATGTTCACTTTCCTCCTTAGTTACCCGTGTGATGTACTGCGCATGCGTGCCACACATCTGTGCTATGATGTTTCACGTTTAGATAGGAATACACTTTTTTGACAGCTACAAAATTCAATTGTCATACATTAATGCGTCAAGTCATGTGACCTGCGGATGTAATTTTGTATGGATAGAATCAATACCTATAAAATAATACCAACAATACAGTAAATCTTATCAATGTTTACTGCAAAAAGATATTATGTTTGTATTCGTAAAAGGTTTCTTCCAAAACCTTACATTTCTTTTCCTCACACAGTTGGTTTGTGCCCGAATGTGTTGCCAAACAAACTAAACTATGACCTGCTCGCGTGGTCTAACGCGCTACTCTTTCAGCAGGTTAGACTGCTGATGACGAGGAGATCGAGGTTCACTTTTCGCTCGGGTGAACTTAATTTTTTCCCCTAAACTGTTTTCCACTCTCTCTCTACGCAAATATGGGTACACTTCCTCTAAATATAACCTTCATAATTCCTAAAACCATTTGGCCCTAGCGTAATTAGTACATAAGCAGCGTACTATCCAAACGGGTGGTAAGTAACAATCCTCGATTCGATTTAATATCTACATCGATATAACAATACTGCGTTATTTGACATGGCGAATGGCATTGCATCGTCTACTGCGATGTTTAGTCCACCGTAATACATCGTCTGCCACGATGTATTTCTCTTACTTGACGATGCATCGTTATATTTGGCGATGTATCGTCTTACTTGGCGACAAGGCCTCAGCCAGGATAACATTTTACTGGGTACCGTAGGGGAAAATTATTATGAATATCTAATGCCTCTAGAAGATATATGGAGTTTATTTGATAGCAATAATTATGGGCAGAGATTAAATACTTTAAATGGCTATAAATTTGTTTAAAATTTAGAAACTAACATAGCACCTACTTTCTCCGAGTGTGAAAAAACACATTAAGGACTTCTTAAATAAAGGTATAAATGGCATAACCGGAAAAGGGGGGGTTTCCCCAGAAAATAATTCCCCCCTTGAATAAGTTTACCCCCTACAGATGTATTTCACTCCCCTTTTTATTTCCTCGAATATGATATGATTCAAACTACAAATATTTTCTTACTATAGTAAATTAAAATTTAAAAAATAAGACAATAACTGCTCTCGATATCTTATAGTGGCACCAACATTTTCTAAAGATTTTTTGGCATATTTCACATCTAACAGATTCTAAATTAGAATAACTTTCAATTAAATTCCAGGGGAGAACCATTCCTATAGCTTAAATGCATCCGATTGTCAAACGCTTACCAGAGGAGGCAGGGGGCTAGTAGTTCTTAAGGATTGTCAGAAGAGAGGGGGAGGCAAGTTCCCCCAAACACATTTAGGTCATTGACCCCTCCACCATACACATACGGTTCCGCCTCTACTGACCCGAATGACTCATATATATGAGATACTACTAGAATTTATAGTGTTAACTTAAAAAACAAAATTTAGCATTTGGAATAAGTATGCCAGTTTAACCCACATAGTAAAAAAACTAGCCACCCCTTGCCTACACTACACACTAAATTAGCAAAACTTAAATCATTCATGCAACATAGATGCCTACACGAACTTATCTTCATGTAGGTTTTAAAACTGACTTTGTTTATATTTTCACGAACTACAAGCACTTGGGATGAGGGAAGGAATTATAACTGACCCCCACACCCCAACCTTAACCTATCTCCCCTCTCTTTTCTTTGTCGATTCATTTTTATCGGAACTCCGAATAGTTTCCGGTTGAAAGGTTTTTTTGTTTCATTATTTCAAAGATTTACCCGCTTCCACAGTTCTCCCCACATTCTCTAATAATTCCTATTTTCTTTGTAAATATTTTGTCATAGTCTACACAACTTTGTTGAACACAATAACAAACTATTTTAATTTTAAATAAAACACCTGTACTTTAAAAATACAATGGTAGAGACAAGCGAAAAACTTGAATTTTCTTCTTTGTTTAAACCATTATAAGGCATTATTTAAAAAAAATTGTTGGGCCGGTTTGAACCCATGCATGGCCCCCCTCCCCCTCTTTCCTGACTATGCCCTTTCTCGGTGATGCATTGTCCCACAAGGTGATGCATTGTCTTCTCGGCGATGTATCGTCCCACAAAGTGATATAGTTTTCTTGGCGATGTATCGTCCTACAAGGCGATGTATTGTCTTCTCGGCGATGTATTTGTCTCACTAGTTGGTGTATTGTCCTTAGCTGTCTACCAAGAAGTGAGCGAACGACAATGCAGATCACAAACACAGTTTAGCATATTGAGGGCAAGTTCACACATTCTCAGTATTATCATACTCACTTGACGATTGTAAATAAAAACTTGCATTTTAAATTTAAATTATTCTAAATTATTTGTAAGAAATGAAGGTGGTCAAACACACTATAAGTTGTAAATGTGGAATTTCTTTAACACGACTGAGAACGGCGGTCACGACCCAGTGACTGAATGGGTGCACTCGAGTTGCAGAATAAAGTATACCTGTCAGCCTGTGCACATGAGTTTAGGAACAAGCTCTAATCACATTCAACTCCTAACCCCTAACCTAAATTAACTTACCCTAAACTGACCTAACATGACCTATCCTAACATAACATAGCCTAACCTAATCTAACCTAACCTTCATTTTCCATTTTGAACAAAGTCATTATACATTCAATTTTTATTTCGCAATTCGTGCGCGACCACGATTGAGATGACCAGGGACTCTAATATTATACTTTATAACCTAAACATTGGTACGCAAAAAGCAAGCAAGTTTGATCCGATAAAACTTGTGAACTCTAATGATTTGAGATTATTGAATTACTGTTTATAGCTTATTATTTTACACTTGTTAAAATTGTGCATTACAACTTAGATGGTCCAATGACCTTAAGGGGGCCACCTCGGTAAGTGAGAAATTGCCGCACAGATGTTCAACTCTAACGCATTATCTGATTCTACAATGCGTTATTTAAAACTATAGTTCACACCAAAATAAAGAAGAAAGATTTCTAAAGAGCTCTTTACCCTTAACAACCTTGGATTCTTTGTTTTATTAATATAATAAAATGCGTGGAAATGTGACTATCTCATTTTAAATGACTTTTTAAGCATAAATGTAGAGATAAAGAGTAGGCTTGATGAAACAGGGCTCTAGGTTTAGCCTTCCTCTAAATAAAACAGTAATTTGACGAGAGAAGCTCACAGCAGAAGATTTTAAGATTGGCCTAATTGAGAACTAGCAACGAGATTTTCTCTGTATCTTGAGATAAGAAGTTTTGTAATTTTCTTTCCTCTTTTTGAAATGTTAAATGGTGGTTGTTGGTGAAGGATGAACGATTATATATATATATATAAACTTATACAAAATAGAGAGGTCGTTACAGAAAATGACACATATCATTCTATTTGAAGCCGTGACCTGACAATGATTGATAATTTATCTTTGACTGAGGCGGCCGCCTTAAGAGCTATCAGGTTGTATTTTAGTTTATTGTTGCAAACACTATCCCGTGGTTCTATCAAATAGATATACAGCAGCGTGAGGATATTTATTACCCATCAAGTAGGTGGAGGGAGACCAACTGTTTGCTATCAGCAAGTGACGTTTCTCGCCGCAAAGCTGGTGGTTTTGATAATCGACTCTCTCATGAGTCAACCTATAAAGATTGGAGAGGGTCAAATGTAGCCTCGCACACTTTCCACTTGGAGATCTTTTGGACGATTCTGGTGCTTGGATGCATCCTACCCCTGAATGGCTACAACACTGTAAAAAATATATCTGAATTTCAAAAATCACTCATTATTAACTCTACTTCCAAATTATTTATATATTTAAAAAAAACACGTATATTTTACAATTTTAAACAATTCCCACTTATTCAATTTTAACTAAATCGTAAAGGCCATATTCGAAATATTCAAAATTTTCTAAAATTCGTCAGTCTGTAATAACTACCCTTAAATTAATTTATTTTAGAAAAATAAACATTCGCTATCATTGGTTAGAATACTTTATAAATAATGTCAAAACACAATCAACTGGATAGTTTCTTTTAAATCATAATAATACATATATTTATTTAGATTTACGAAACAATTTTAATATAATGTTATTTTAAAATTAAGTACTTTTAACACTTATAAACATGTATTTTAATCTTTTCAGGCTATTCTGAATAGTTCCAATTTCCATTAGCTCGAGATGGGCTCTGTCTCATTCAACTAACAAAAAAATTGCGGCACTTCCGTAGCTGAAATATTTAAAAAATAAAATTTCCCGAAAAAATAAGGGAAATTTTTCCTCAAATAAACTTTCATTCTGACATTTCAACTGTTGAAGATCGCAGCCTTGACTTGAAATAGTCAACAAATCCTTCTTTGTTCAAACCCCGTGTGTCGTTTGGGTTCAGGTTATTGTGATGTTAATATTCCTGATTGGTGTCCTCAATATGGATCGTCAACACAGTCAACACTGAAGAAACGAGACCGTGATTCGATTGGTCCAAATAGGAGTCTCGACTGTCGACAGCAGTTTTCTCGTAGCTGTTGGCAGTCGTGACTCCTTGGACCACTCAAGTCGCGCCCATGTTCGCGTTGTCTAAAATATGTTGACGCATCATATTGCAGGCACTCATTAAAATCATCACTGCACTAAAGCCGGCTCCAGACTATGCGTCAAATGCCTTCCAACGCTGTACGTATGATAGTTTGATGCATAGTCTGGAGGATAAACAAGTGTCGAGTCTCCAACGTTGGCTTTCGAGGACATTCGGGCTGTTGTCGATATTTCTGTCCCGCGTCAAAGGGACCTTTCAACTTTGGAATGTGCTACTATGACATTCGTGGGCCGTCTAGACTATGGCCCAATGGTCAATGTTTTAAGTACCACCTGATTCATCACTCAGGTTGCACCTGTCACTCTTCTTAAACAGTGCAATAGTAGTAGAGATGGGCGAAATAGTGATTTTACGATATCAGTGAATACAGTGACTGTGATTTTAAAATATCGGTGATTTACACCAGTGATTTTTCACTGTGACTTGTTCACAGTGTCTTGATGGACCGATATTTTTTCACTTTCCAACCACGGTCAAAGCTAATATATAGCTGCTGTCCGAGTAGGCAAGTACAATAGAGTATCGAGTATAGAGTATTTACGAGTACTGGGTATTTATTATTTACTAGAATAGTCCCCTAAGTATCGGTTGGAAGAAAACTAATCGCTCGGGTGTTTGGCGGCTTGCAATGTAATTCGATTCTTAAAGGCCTAACATCTACTCTTCCTGTTGGCACTGACATTGACAATTGACATACAACTACCTAATCTTCAGGTTTAATCTGGGTTTCATGTTGCCTGACCAATGTAAAGTCAATACAAAAGTATGCGTTTTAAGAGGTTTCATACAGTTGATCGAAGAGATAAAACAAAAAATGTTATATCTTATAGTGAAATGTTATGTAATTTGGGCAAAATGAGTGGTCCAACAAACATTATGTTAAACTTGAATACCAACATTAATACTTATTTGATGTAATATTAGAAACTCTTGTAATTGTGTAATTTATTTATTGATATTTTTACTACAATTAAAATTTATGTGACATTAAAAATGAACATAACGTAATGGCAATTGGTTTAGAAAATGTTGTTTGGAATGCAGGTCATATTGTAGGTTATTGTAGTGCTATTTTATGTTAAATACCGTACATCTAATAGTAGATGAACTATACATATATATTAGAAGTAAATAAACTTTAGATTATAGGATGATTAGGATCATCAACGTGTAGTAAATATTAAGGTTTATTTTTATATTTTCTACTTTGTTACTTATTTTAATTTATTATTTGCGATTTTGGAAATAAGAACACCGAGAAAAAGAATACATATTTTTTTTCATAGCCAACTTTTAAAAAAGATACAAAATATGATTTGATTAGTGAGCAAGCTTTTCGATTTTGTTCTTATCAACAAATATTTTGTATTGCAAATGCAAGTGAATGAAATATTTAAACATTAAAGTCATTTTTACGTAGCAATATGATACTGTTTTTGAAAAATGGGCTCTACGAGATCAAGTGCTTTAAATAGAAATAACACGTAAAACATGCCAGTCAATAAGGTCGCTTCTCAATTAGCTGGTAGAAAGTAGAAAATAAAAGAATAACAAGGGTCGCGAAGCGAGTATTTACTCGAGTGTCTAGAAGAAGCAATCCTAGCTCCGTAGCTCGAGTAGGCCCTAACTGTTGCCGTCCGATGCGAGTATGTATTATCTGCGAGTATAGAAACAAATTTTGGCGTTCGTCAGTGCCTATGAAAAATACGCAGTCCCTTGGGATCCCAAAAATTCCGACCATAAAAACCGTAATAGGTTAAATGATGGTTGGGTGCAGGGAGTTAAACCTTGAGTTGACAAACATTTGAACCAATACTATTTGCAATGTTGGACGCGTAATATAGAAGGGGCAGTTTGGCAAACGTACCCAGACAAAACATTTAGAGAAAATATTGGAGCCAACATTGGAAACAACGCTAGACGCATAGGGCCAGTTTCATAGTCAAATTTAGTACGCCTCAAGTGCGGCGCTACACTAAATACAAGACGACACCTACCTAAAGCAGAATGGAATGGGCCGTTCTCGCATAGGAAATTGGCCCATTCCATTCTGGCTTAGGTAGGTGTCGTCATGTACTTAGTGTAGCACCGCACTTGAGGCGTACTAAATTTGACTATGAAACTGGCCCTAAGTCTGGATCCGGATTCACACGAAACAATGGTTTATGACAAAGAAGGCTTTGTTGAATCTGAACTATACTGGTTTGGTCGACACTACTTTCTTTTTAAGCAGTGATAAAATGGAATTTAGAAAAAAATTATCAATTAATTTAGATAGTGTCCTAGCGAATTATTATTTTGTGTATTTATTTTGTCACGAAACTATTTACATTTTCTTGATTAACAACCTTTTGTTCTAAAATAAACATTATTGAGGACCTTCAAAACTATTTCTATTGCAATAAAAATAACACTATGATTAAAACATCCATGAACTTCTTATTGAATTAAAATATTAAGCAATGCCCAACATGTTCTCGACATTAATTGCGTGATAACTGACTGCGAATCGCTTTGCTGGGCCTTGTCTCTGAAAACACTGAACCGCGACTGCCAGCCGTGGCGGCTAGCAGTAACGACCGATCGAAAGTTCCAAGGAAAGCCCGCCTTTACGCTTGAGAGACGGACGGATCGATCAGACGGCCTTGGCGCATGCGCCCAGCCTACTTCCGACATGTGTCCGTGTGAATAGGCTTCCCAAATGATGGGGATACTTTAATCTTCGCGACTGTCAAGACGTGACGGGAATGAGATTTCTTATTCTTAAGTCGTGTCGCTGAGAAATGGACCTCAAATTTATAGCTCATGTACGGTAGGAATTTAGGTAAGTGACAGCTTGCAGAAGGTTCTTTATTGCAAACATTGGCTAAAAGTCATTGTCAACTTATTCAAAAGTAATTTGTATTGGCTTAGTAATACTATATTATCAATCATAAGTGTTATCAAACGATTCTAATAATGGTTCCAGACAATGTTAAACTAAAGAACATTCTTCTGTCACTTACCTACACTCCCACTGTAGGTGAGCTATAATAACAACTGCAGTAGGATTCTAGCAAGAAGGACTGCGCGGTCAATGTTGATAACATTTTACTATATTATTGAGTAATTTTATGGGTTATTGATAACAAGTGGGATTCTGGTTGGAAGGAACTTGGAAATATTTCCTAGGTCTTTTATAACTGTCAAAAAAATTCCTCAATCAGACTTTATCTAAAATGATAGCTACATAACACGTGAGTATAACTAAAGTAATTTAATAATATTTGTAACGTCAGAAGAGCGACAGTCCTCAGCCAGAGTCTCGATGTCGGCCGGGTTCGGCTTCCACGGGGTAGAGCCCCACCTAGAGTTCGTAAGCTCCGTATTCTTATAGTCCTCAAGTCCTTAATAGTGGAAATCGCGCTTACACAGTCCATATCCGTATACGGAATCACGTGATCGTGCCAACTAATGAGAAAGTGGGAAACAACGTTTAATTAAACCCTCCGAAAAAAATATTTCTAGAGCTAGTTGCAAGCATACGCTATAACAGCTGAACAATTATAAACAAAAGTAACTACACAACATATTTTGATAAAACGTCCAGGATAGGCTACATTTGAGAGGTAGGTTAAGTACAATAATAAATAATATATTTCAAACATAGGTTAGTGTAATTGCTTTGAAAATGCCATTGGTGCTTTCATTTCGATGCGTGCGCACCCTTACTTTGCTGTGAGGTGGTCCTTAACAGTCCGCGTATCGACTACACCTGTATGTCACCGCTAAGGAAACTGCATGCTACTATTGGGAAACATCGTGACTCCCCGTTTTTGTGTGGTCAATCTCTCTTCAAATATAATAAAAGTTTCGCAACACTGGTTAGTCGAGTTTGCCAGTGGCTGGTTCTTACCCTAGCACACCACTTCCCGACCTAACTGAGAGTGAGGAGATTCTGCAACAGTTAACTGAGAGAGAGAAAATTTAAGTTTTTCTCCATAAGTCCTGCAGTTCCCTCAGCACTGATATTGGGTGTAGTCCTTAGAAAGTTAAAGTTGAATCAACTTCTACGGAGTGCGAAGGACTAAGGAATTGAATAAGGACTCTGTAGACGATGCAACATTCTGTTAGTTTAAAGTAGATCTCTTTCGGAGTGTTACGCTCCTTACGGATACGGAGTTTGTAGATGGGACTTAACTCGGACCCTCCAACTCCGACAAAAATCCGGCAATACTGTTCTTCATACTAGAATCCTAATATAGTTGCTGCATATATGCATACACCAAGTCATGTGCAACGAGGCCTAATTTAGTTATTTACTTTGCATTATTAAAATTATATTATTGATTTATTTATTCATAGTTTACAATGGTACTATATCAAACCATTTACTCCTGGTTCAAATCTTGTCTAAAGCGTGTTTACAACAATAATAAATTATTTCATTTTAATAAAACACTTATTATTTCAATATCATTGACATAAATCAAACTTCAAACGTATTATATTTGATCCCATTACAAATGTTTCAGTTATGAAAATAGTCTACCTGTATTTTTCAAGCAGGCTATATCTAGCAACTGCGCAGTTCTAAGGCCTATACTCCCAGGCATGTCAAACTCGCGAGTCGCACGCGGCCCAAGCTACGGCTGTGTGCGGCTCACAGATATATGATCAACTTATGAACCATTGGGAGCCTGACCCATGGAAAATCAAACGTTATCAAATTATGAACCACTGGTATTTTGGCCCCTGGAACATCCAACATTATCACCTTATGGACTACTTTTAGCTTCATCTCAAAATCTTTAAAATGCAAAATAGAAGAGGGTAGTTTGTTTCAAAAATAGGTAAGCTGGAATTTATTTGTTCACCAACTAAAATATAGTAACATTGTTTGTCTCGTATGTAAACAATCAGTGTTTGTAAAGCGTAATCTTCGTTTGGTCTAGTTGGCCGGCGATGGGTAGGTCGGCTGCAAATAAAAGGTTTCAAATTTATGGAAAAATGAAAAGTTATTCCTATTTATTTATATGATAACATATTTTTTATGTGTTAAATAAGTTTTATTTACTTAAGATGATTACAATCTTGTATTTTATTTCTTAAAATGACATTTCCAGTATTTTTTGTTTTAATGTGGCCCTCATGATTATACGAGTTTGACACCCCTGCTGCAATGCAATCCAAGAGTGGAATGCGCTCTGTAGAGTAGATTTGGAAACTCTGACGTTAGTGACACTTTTAACCACCAAGCGATGTAGTCGATATATGACTTTGAGAAGAGAACTAAAATTATTGTTGTTGTTATTGCTTTATAAAGTTTCTGGTTCAAACGTCCTTTAATTTAAGTTGAAACTTTAAAACAGACACATTGAATGCTTTCGTTCTATTTAAAAAAGTGAACAAATTTCCATTTCGCATTTCTAATGCACACTGATGTCTACAGAGTTTGTCTAAATACACATTTAGTTTTGTTTCTAATTTAATATTAGCACATGTGCAGAAACGCACCTTTTTATTTGACTTGCAAACGCTTGTCTTTTGTATTATTCCAACAATGAGCTAGTGAGCATAATTGTAGCCGGTATCCGTGGTGTCATGACCTCAAAGCGCAGAGAACATGGAGTGGAGACTGGTGTCGTGATGTCGGTGACGCGACCATGGTGGACCTGCGATTTGACCAATCGCGACGCGCGTCCCTCCCGTACAGGCCACCAGACGAGCCGCCGCCGCGACGACGGAGCAGCGTCGTCCAGAGTCACCCCATGCTCAAAGGTAGCCTGAAGTGAGTCGGTGCTGTGGAGAGGGTTTCGAGCCGGTGACCTTTATGCAAGGTTAAGGGCTAACGTGCACTTGACTGCAGCGACCATAAGGTCGTGGCGGTGCACAGGCAATCCAGCCGGTTGCCGCGACCGGATGTTTACACGTGATTAGATGGCAGGTGCTCATTAGCAGTTGAAACAAGAGCGGTCAGTCCTCGCCAAACATCACTCATGATAAGTTTGTCAGCGTTGTTTGTGCAGTGACCGTGTTTTACCAACATACAATAATATTTTTTCACTGAGTCTTGCAATGCAAACAACTTTTCATCAAATGTAAGCACATACATCCTTGTTTAGTTAAGAAACATTTCTTCACATTGCCTGAAATATTGTGCGTCTGTAACAAAGGATTCACGCAGAATCTTTGAACTTCCTTCTGTTTCGCCATTTTCTCAACAAGTATCTATATGCTGCTTCTCTCTCCGCGTTCGTTTTCTGAGCGAGAGAGAGAAAAAAAAAGGAAAAATGGCTGACGTGCCCGGGTTGGTACACACAGTCGCGTTCTCTTTTGGTCGCGGCGACAACTGGTCGTGCGACCAGGTCGACAAGTACGCGCGGGCCTAAGGGCTAAGCTTTAGTTGAGACTCAAGAGCAGGGAGTTGAACCGCAACCAGAACCGACAACCTAAATTAAGTTATTTTTAATAAACAGGAACCCTAAAAATAAATTGTTTAGGCACCAGAACCGGAATTTTTTGTGAAGGTATTTTGTATATTTTCTATAAGTAACTTCTTTAAATTATATGTTTAGTCTTATATTGGTAGTATATCTATAGATTAATAGATTGGAAGAACTGGAAATATAATTGGAACAAGAACCAGAACAGATAAATATTTCGGTTTGAGCCCCTGCTTAGGAGTTAACAAAAGAGGGAGGGGAAGGACTACCTTGCTGTCTTGGTGGAGGGCGACTACACGCAATAATAATTATGATAACTGCAGGTTTTATGTAGAAAATCTTTATCTTTGCTTTCTTTCGGTTAACTGTTGCCAACTCTCCTCACCTTGAGTTATAGCGTGGTCGACCTCGATGGTCTTATAGTGAAATGATTGCCTCGTGAGTTCAAACCCAGCCGTGTCAACGGATTTTTCTTGTGTGATAAAATTCCGTAGCACAACTTCCTTTGATGGGGAAGTAAAGTCGCCGGTCCCATGTCGATTATGGCATGTAAAAGAATCCTGGACGTTATGTGGAATTACCTTTCCCGGAAAAAAATTGCATGCCTTTTAGCAATCGCTATAGAAATTTTCGTTTGCTGATGTAAAATGTAATGGGTCGGTTCAGAAAATGCACGGTATATACCTCTAATAAATAAAAATAAATAGATTATATCGTGAAGGTGGTGTGCTGGGGTAGGAAAGAGCTACTGGCATCCTCGATGAACCAGCGTTGCACAATTTTCCAAACACCATTAGTCTTGGCATCATTCAGGGCGTGTGCTTTACCCTTTCGGTTATGAATTTTCTTTGTCAAAACTTACTTTATTGAAATTATATTATCCTAGTAATTTCAATACCTATTGCTAGATAGCAACACTAGCCATTTATACTGTTCGTTTGTCTATAAATGAATACAAAGACTTGAAAGTTTAGAAAAAGTCAAACATATTGCAAGGAGACGGGATTAGATTGTTGTGTATAATTGTGCACACAGTGATCTAAAGGATTTAATCTACATTTTGTTCCCACTCTAACATAATTTTGTTTATACGCCGCTTTTAAGAGCGGAATATTTATTTTGAGTCTATTAAGATTATCCTAGTTTTAACTTAGATCTGTCTTACGATTCCCGATTGGTTGCACCTTAGAGAGGATATTGGTTTGGGTTGTTCTAATAAGTAATAAATAGTAATTATTAATTTGATAATATCTAATGCTGGCACTGGAGCTAGTGTGTGATGGTGCTACTTGCTATTCATGTCGGATTGAGCCTATGAAACTTATTGGCCAATAGGCTGTTAGTTCCCGCCTCAAATGAAGCTGGTTGACAAATACTCAGACGTGATGACTGATGTGTGAGTGGCATTCATCTTCAAGGTTACAGCCCGATTGTTTGCCGCAGCCTTTATTACACCGTTTGTCTTGTTTAAATCCTTCGCTAGACTGTGGACCCTTTTACTAGATTCCTGATGGCGAGCGGTGTATCCTTTGCTAGATCTCGGGTACAAGTAGTGGATACTTTGCTATATCCTGGGTGGCAAATGGTGGATTCTTTGCTATATCCAAGCTGTTAAGTGGTGGGTGCTTGGCTATATCCCGTGTGGAAAGGAGTGAATCTTCTACTCTATTTTGGGTGGTAAGTGGTGGATCTTTCACTAGATCCAGGGCAGTAAGTTTTTGAACTTTCACTATATCCAGGGCGGTAAGTTATGAAACTTTCACTAGATCCAGGGCGGTAAGTTATGAAACTTTCACTAGATCCAGGGCGGTAAGTTGGGGAACTTTCACTAGATCCAGGGCGGTAAGTTGTTGGATCTTTCACTAGATCCAGGGTGGTAAGGGGTGGATCTTTCACTAGATCCAGGGCGGTAAGGGGTGGAACTTTCACTAGATCCAGGGCGGCAAGTGGTGGATCTTTCACTAGATCTAGGGTGGCAAGTGGTGGATCTTTCACTAGATCCAGGGCGGTAAGTTGTTGAACTTTCACTAGATCCAGGGCGGTAAGTTATGAAACTTTCACTAGATCCAGGGCGGTAAGTTGTGGAACTTTCACTAGATCCAGGGCGGTAAGTTATGAAACTTTCACTAGATCCAGGGTGGTAAGTTGTTGGATCTTTCACTAGATCCAGGGTGGTAAGGGGTGGAACTTTCACTAGATCCAGAGTGGTAAGTTGTTGGATCTTTCACTAGATCCAGGGTGGTAAGGGGTGGAACTTTCACTAGATCCAGAGTGGTAAGTTGTTGGATCTTTCACTAGATCCAGGGTGGTAAGGGGTGGAACTTTCACTAGATCCAGAGTGGTAAGTTGTTGGATCTTTCACTAGATCCAGGGTGGTAAGGGGTGGAACTTTCACTAGATCCAGAGTGGTAAGTTGTTGGATCTTTCACTAGATCCAGGGTGGTAAGGGGTGGAACTTTCACTAGATCCAGAGTGGTAAGTTGTTGGATCTTTCACTAGATCCAGGGTGGTAAGGGGTGGAACTTTCACTAGATCCAGAGTGGTAAGTTGTTGGATCTTTCACTAGATCCAGGGTGGTAAGGGGTGGAACTTTCACTAGATCCAGAGCGGTAAGTTGTTGGATCTTTCACTAGATCCAGGGTGGTAAGGGGTGGAACTTTCACTAGATCCAGGGTGGCAAGTGGTGGATCTTTCACTAGATCTAGGGTGGCAAGTGGTGGATCTTTCACTAGATCCAGGGCGGTAAGTTGTTGAACTTTCACTAGATCCAGGGCGGTAAGTTATGAAACTTTCACTAGATCCAGGGCGGTAAGTTATGAAACTTTCACTAGATCCAGGGCGGTAAGTTTTGGAAATTTCACTAGATCCAGGGCGGTAAGTGTTGGATCTTTCACTAGATCCAGGGTGGTAAGGGGTGGAACTTTCACTAGATCCAGGGTGGCAAGTGGTGGATCTTTCATTAGATCTAGGGTGGCAAGTGGTGGATCTTTCACTAGATCCAAGGCGGTAAGTTGTTGAACTTTCACTAGATCCAGGGCGGTAAGTGGTGGATCTTTCACTAGATCTAGGGTGGTAAGTTATGAAACTTTCACTAGATCTAGGGTGGTAAGTGGTTGATCTTTCACTAGATCCAGGGCTGCAAGGGGTGAATCTTTCACTAGATCCAGGGCGGTAAGGGGTGAATCTTTCATTAGATCCAGGGCTGCAAGGGGTGAATCTTTCATTAGATCCAGGGCTGCAAGGGGTGAATCTTTCATTAGATCCCTGGTGATAAGTGGTGTTAAAATATCTAACTGAAATGGTGTCTCCTTCCACCTCACTTTAACTATTTAGCCTATAACCCTGAACCCATTATTTTTGTTTGATACACACCCGGGAAACAGCGACATTCTTGGAAAGTTGGGGAATTTTGTAGGCTAGAGAAGAGTCATAGGAATTTATAAAAAGTCACTGAAGTTTTCAAGTCTTTATTTTTTTGAAGAACATAATGAAATGTAGTAAGGAAACACCACAGCTGGAAGGACTCATGTTAGGAGTCGTTAACTGTCCTGATGATAGCGCCGAAACATGTCGACAAACTTGGCTGGAATATGCCAACGTTTAAGGAACAAGGGAATTAAAGAACAAATAAGAATAGAATTCAATTTATTTCCATTTATATTCAACCTAATTTCTTACTTCACTTTTCAATATTTCTAATTTATAAACTTTTGTTATTATAACCCATATCTAATGTGTTTTTTTTTTGCCTTTACTTCACACCTGACTTAAACTTATTTTANTGTGTGAATTATATTAATTTAATGCGTTCTCAACTCTTTCATTTTATGATGGAAATATAGTGAAGTTCCCTAATTGTCAATCCCTTCTAATTTCTACTCAATCCAGGGTTTATATATCTTTTATACCAGTTGATCTTTGGACTTTATATTAAACTCTAAATTTCAAAATCTGTTCCACATTGAATTCTATTATTATATCTTTATTTTTTGTTTTAGACCGCGTCTTACTAATCCTTTGGACTATCTGTATATTTATATTATTGGGCTAGAGATGAATGTTGAATTAAAGGAAATGAATCCGCATTTACGAGGAGGGAGAAAATCTACCCTCAGTATCCTCGACTGAGTTTCAAACCGATTTCTCCCCTTCATCGACAACCCAAACGATTGCTAAAGTAATACTTGGTTTCCAGGGCTTCCCAAACTTTTTACACATAAGAAGCCTTTGTGTCAGAGAAAATACATACTGCAACCCACATACAACATTTATACTAATATTATGAACATTTAATGATGACAGTTAAATTTTACAAGCATAAAATTATACTATAAAATAAACTGAAAATCTTACATATACTGGCTGCGCCTTTGGCAAATTCTTTTACTCAAATTTGAAAAAAAAAAGTGCGATATTAATAAATCTAAGCTATTTTAACTACATTGTGAAAAACAAATAATTAATAATCTTATAAAATTGCCTGAGATAAATAAAGCGAAGCCCCTTGGACCACAGTTTGAAAGACACTGTCATAGATCACACGACTACCTACTGAAGAAAATTATTTGCTTACTAATACAGTCCGATATCAATAACAAGAATATTTTTTGACAGCTACAAAAACTATTAAAACTAATATAATATATTCATACGTCTAATAATGTTATCTGTAGCTTTCACTTTTAATAGATAATATCAATACCCATATAAAAATATTATCACTGCTGGCCAAACCTATAATATATTAATAAAATGCATAGTTTGTGTATCTATGTGTGTGTCTGTCATGAACACTGCGCGATATTTACCTCCTGCAAAGGGCAGATATTTTGAATTTAAAAACCTCTTTGCACGAACATATTGGTGCACCTCAAGGCCTGAATTTTAAAAGTTGAATTAGATTATTTAAATTTAATTTAAAGCTAGGTCGGAAGAAATAAAATGAGCCCCTCCCCCCTGTACGTTTGAAGCAAAGAAAAGCGTTGCCAGGGGTTACCATGAAATTCATTGCGTGGTTACCCAGGGCAACGCCAGGTACTTCTGCTAGTAAAAAATAATAACTAAAAGTTCGTATCCACTATAATCCTACTTATAGGTTGATTGGGAGCTCAGAATAAATGGCAGACGATTGAAATGATGCTGTAGACTCCAGTTTGTAGCTAGACTTCCGTCCTTTGCCTTTAAAACCAGGACTTTTGGGCTCTCTTCTTATACCATGTTCTTTGGAAACACTTTTTTACGAGGACATAAAAATGAAACTGATCGTTCGTTGAGAGCGCTTTTATTTTTGTATGCGTACGTAAACTACGGGTCTATTAGGTGAGTAGGAATGAGAGGGGTTGTCAAGAGCAAACACGCCAGTCGAGATTTGATCCTAATTTCCACCTCCCGGATCATTCTAGTCGAACACGCTGAAGTTTAGCAAATATCTGTTATTCACTATACCCGCTTCGGTGACCGCATGGTCTAAGGCGCTACTCTCGCAGTAGACTAGACTGCCGATGACGGGGAGATGCAAGGTTCGAATTTGGGTCAGGTGTACTAAGGTGTTTTTTTTTCTTCTAAAATGGTTTTGCACTTCCTCCACGCACATCTGGGCGCACTTCCTCTGAATGTAACCTTCCTAATCCTTAAAGCCACTAGCGTAATTAGTACATAAGCGTATAACCCGAACGTGTAGTAGGACGCGGTGCTGTTACTCACTATAGCAGGCTTGCCATATTAAGAATGTTTCTGTAAGTCTAGGGGGGAAAAAAGAATGTGGAGTAGCCAAAGTAGACAACAGTTGAATTATGTAAACATTATTTAAATTAAAACCCAAATTCACACCGCTGGGCTCGCGGACTAAACGTCAAGCTCTTTTAGTATGTCTTACTGATGATGGTGAGGTTGGGGTTCAAATCCCAGATGATTGTACAAAGGTGTTTTCCTTTCAATATTCTCTTCACACAAATGCGGGTACATTTGCTATAAAACTACCTTCTTCCTCTCTATTCAATTAGTGATATTCACAAAGCCCAGACGGGAAATAAGACGCTGAGCAACCAAAAATACTTAAGATAAGACCCCTCGTCCACTGAGAAAACCAACTCGACGCGATACACCGCGGACAACTGGTCACTTGCTATAAGCTTCACCGCTTCTTGTCCACACAAGAAACCTATTTTCGATCAGTCACGGGAATGCCCTAAAACCCCGTCCTGTTCCCTTTGGCAGAGGTTAGTGTAATTGTAATGGTTTATTATTAGTTATTAATTAATTTTCTTATCTGTCTCTTCATATGCTTTTGAAACTTTTTTCCAAGCTGCTTCAACGAAATCCCACACTATGAATACTCTTCGAGAGAGTTAATCGTATAATCAGGGGTGATTTTTGTTTTACCTCAAGAACAAAGTTTACATTAGTCCTTTGTTCTTTCTTTGACATTGTTCGTGGCATTTTGTCACCCAGAAGTAAAAAATT
Source organism: Timema shepardi (assembly GCA_902151425.1). Lineage (NCBI taxonomy): Eukaryota > Metazoa > Arthropoda > Insecta > Phasmatodea > Timematidae > Timema > Timema shepardi. Next base: position 111,417 of record CABFVX010001728.1, read on the forward strand.
AGGGGAAAAACACGAAAAGATCGAAAAATCTTTGTTCACAGTGGTAGGATATATTGCTAGAAGAGGTAAGTAAATAACCCTTTTAAACATTCCTAGTCAGAATGGGCATGTCCTTGAGCTGGGTCCAAAATTCTGATTACAGGAGAGTTTCAATACTTGCTATTGTCACTATTGCAGTAACTCTTCATTAGGGTCTATGTCCCAATTCGATGAAGTGTTTATATATGTAATATTTCATAGATTTTAAAATCTAGACCTTCCCGCGACCGTCATTCGGATTTCGACCCAAGGTATGGGTTGGGATTCCCTGTTCTACGTAGATAGATTCTAGAGGAACGATGGATAGAACACACGTAACATACAGCAAAAAAAACAACCAGCCGTTGTAAACTGGTCGGGGTTGAGTTGAACCTATATTCACCTATAGCAGTCCGACACCTTAGCTCAGTCGGTAGCGTGTCTGTATACTGAGCTAAGGGTCCCGGTTTCGATTCCTGGCATGACCGAAGATTTATCATTAATGAAAATATGGTTTTACCCTTTCACATTGATAAATTAACGGCCGGGGACTGGATGCTGTGCCTGTATTAGGCTTACGTTATATTACAAGGCATCATAAGTTACGACAGGACTAGCAAGCCGGTAGTGAAAAAATATATGATTTGATTAAAAAACTGACCCAGGTCATAGGCTGGAAACATTAATGGATGTAAACCCGTAGCAACCAGGTGTGCCAACCACTCATAAAACCCTTGGAAGTTTGATATTTATAAAAGAAGTATTTATTAAGTCTGGTTGCAGCGTCTTGTCATGAGAGAGCCATCGAGTTGAGCTGCGCCGCGGTGCCATATTGATTGCCGCGTCGGGTTTGGGAGTGCCGAGATATTTCTCCCTCTACCTCCCTGGTCCATTGTTATCCTCCCTCTTAACTACCCCTCCCCCAAACCTCCGGGCGTCCTACCCTCAAACTCCGTGAGGCGCGCACAGATCAAAAGCTTTTTAAGGGATGGAATGCCTTTGTGCTGTGCTACACTTCGTGTATGTTTGGGTGTGTTGGAGAATATTAGTGGTAGAGAACACCACGGACTGGATGTCGACTGTACTAAGCCCCTGCGCCCCCACTTGAACTGCTTCCTCATTCTCATCTCAAATGCTGGTACATTTTATTGAAATTCTACCTTATCACCCCGCTAGGTTAAATATACCCGGATGGGCATTGAGACGCGAAGCACAATAAATTACCCACCCAGGTTACATGGAACCCGTGCGATGACACGAGACTAGTTTTTTATGTTTGTTTTTTAAGAATGCACGTCATATTAAATTTAGTTATTTGCTTGAAAACACCCCCTCTGCAACACACGTGTGTTGGCGTAATATGTTTTGCTTTATCTTAAAATTCAAGCCGTCACATTGTTCTTATTTACGACAATATTTTATGTTGTTTCCACCTGTTTGATAATTATTATGAATGAAAGTAGTTTGTCTCGAACCGGCTGAGAGTCTGTCTGTCGCTACTCACCTTCGACGTGACGTGTTCTCATGACGTCGTAAATACATGGGCCATCAACAGACCGACAGTCCAACGAGCCGGAGAAGGGGCAAATGGGTGGTCCTCGGTTCGATTCCTGCCTGGGTAGGCCTACTTGTGGGTAGTGGCACATTTAGAGCGTTTAGAAGAGGAGCAATTTGTTTGGGCTTCTTTTTAGGTAGACACACTTTTAGACCGCACAAATAAGTTCAGACCAACTGACATTGGCTTCATCCTTCAAAGTGACAGCTGCAGGGATATTTCTTGGCGTTTTATTACATGGAATTCACCCCTAGTTTATTTTATTGGTAGGCTTTACAGCAAAATTAATAACTTTATTTTGTAGGTTTGGTGAGTGGGGAAAATGGTGCATCAGATTTTACTAACCTCTTGGACTATCCGCATACTTACACCAATTAAGTGGGTTCTGAGAAAGGTATCATTTGTAAGGAGAGTAGGAAACCATAACTAAGTTATAAACCGGCCAGGATTTGAATAAATCTAAATGTCAACGTCAGCGTCATCGGTAACCATTCTATGGCGAGAGTGACGCATTAAACTATGCGATCGCTATGGCGGGTAAAGAGGGGGCGGTTAACTAAGAGGAAAATGCACTCTCACTAGCGTGGAGAAGGAATGAAAAAACCATCTCCCGCGCACCTGGCTGAGACTCGAATCTCGAACACCTTGTCACCGGCAATCCTTTAGACCAGCGGTTCTCAAACTTTTTGAATGACGTACCAACCTAACAATTTCCGTAATTTAATTTGGAGTAGTCTACTACACTAGAGAATTCTGAATACTTATTATTTCGGTACCTTATTAATGGTGCCCAGGGATATAATACCACAGACTGAGCGGTTGCACCGGCTGTCTGAGCTTGAATCAGTGATGCATATTCGCC
>CABFVX010001728.1:113947-124814 GCA_902151425.1 Timema shepardi
TTTTAAATCTGTTTTACTTTTGGTTGGACTGGGTCGTAACTCGTAATATAGTTATAATATTTGATGTGGCCCTATCTTTTTATGACTTTGTGTTGTTTGTCTTCTCACGGCTTACCACCGGGAATAATCTTACGTACCACATTTTGGGAACCGCTTCTTTAAACGATTATAGATGAATATTTTCCGGTATTCATGTCAGATGATTTATTTCCGGGGAATGGGGATATATTCGTAAAGGCTCTGGTTATAATATTGAAGGTGACCTGGTGTTCTAGGGGTAAGGTGTCAGACTTCTATGCTGGCGGCCGGGGTTCAATCATCGGTCCCGGCACAGATTTATCTGATTACCAAACCCTTCCTTCACCTCTGACAAGACATCTTGTGAATGTGAGGAATGCCAGGTCTCCACCGTGGTTCGGATTCTACGTTAAACTGTAGGTCCTTCATTTCATCTCACAATCACCCTACCATTACACATTAGCGTAAGTGCGTATAACCCGAACGGGTAGTAAGACGCGGTGATAATAATAATATAATATTGAAGTACTAACATATCTGTACTACAGCATACCCGGCGTTAGTGACACATTTAACCACCAAGCGCTGTATTCAACACGTGGATATGAAAAAAATACTGGAATTGCTGTTATTGCTCTGTTGTAACGCATCTGATATTGTTTCTGGCGTTAACGTACCTAAGGATATATTAAATAGAAGTGTTTCTATACAACTTGGGAATATCTCGAGTGCTTTATACGAGTATGTTACATTTAAATAGTTAAAAAAATGTTCCATATAACATGTCTGTACTACATCGAACTGTGATACGCTGCACTCCGCCATCTTGGTCTGAATCTGTCTGACTCTTATTTTATTACTGACCCTCTCTCTATTTATCTCGTAATTTCCAAGAGCGCAGAAATATAACACGGGACTTGTCATCACACTTTTGTTTGGGCTAAGACGGACGCCACTTCTGGGCGATTAAACACGAATGCGTATTTTATTTAGTTCACTTGAGCTTGGTTGCACCGGGGGTCACATGGTCCAAGGCGTCATTCTCGCAATAGACTGTACTGCAGGTGTCGAGTGCTTTTTAGTCTGTGGAAGTTGTATGTGTATGGTAAGGGGTCAGACCTCATTGATTATTTAGAAATGCCGGGGGAGGGGGAGGATCTCTTCATTGCCGTCCGGGTTATCGGCATACTTATACTATTGGGCTAGGGACGAGGAAGATAGAGTTCAGAGGAGGGAGAGGGATAAAACGTTAAGGGAAAACCACCCTTAATACGCCCGTCTTAAATTCAAACCCCAACCTTCCCGTCATCGGCAATCCAATCTATTGCAAGAGTGAAACACCACATCCCAATACCTCGACGCGCCTTCACCATCAGCGTTTAATACAATGTAACACTGCTTTCCGCACGGCTAATGTGTGGGTTGGGAAGGAAAGCAGAGGACACTTCAGCCCTGCTCGGGGTTCGATTCTTAAGAAGAGTTTTCTCTCGCGTTGGGGTGTTCCTCCCGCTCTCCCTTCCACCCACTCCAAACTAATACTAGTATGTTCCGTCTCTTTAGCACTATACACTTATCAACGTTAATATAAAACTAAACTTAGCATATTTTATTTTGAATGACAATTGTTGAGCTTGGTTTTTTTTATCTCGCAGATAAAAGTAGCCGCACACATTGTCATATCGCATCGGCTCTAACTCCCATTTATTAAAAACTAAATTGGGTAGAAGAGCCGCATAAATACTTGAATTGATCAACGGGCCCCGTGGTATAGTAGTCACTGCACCTGGCTACGAGTCTAGGGGTCCCGGGTTCGATTCTCGGCTTGCACCTCGAGTATTTTTCCCGAAAGAGAAATATCCTAAAGGTCCCCAAGGTTTGGTTAGTAAGGCTCAAGTTGGGTTTAAGTTCCACACCCTCATACTACACTATGTATTATTTTATCAATAATATATGCTATATTATAATCAGAGCCCTGCGTTTGTGGAGTTCGCGATAATTCGCGAATGTTAGATTGGCATTTTTTCTTTCAGATGTTCACATTTCAGGTTACCCTGATTGCAAATATATGCTCAGAATTGTCGCGATAATTCGCGAAATCGGCGTTTTGGCGCTATATTCGCGATTTTAAATGATGTTCGCGATAATCGCAATTTAGTCGCGATTTTCGGCATTCGCGCTAATATTTTGGGATATTGAAAAATAAAAATTGAAAGTTTTGATGGAAGAGAGTGATGGCATCGAAAGTTTAAAAATTGAGAATGTGCTGCTAGGGCTGAAGACAGGCAGTATGTTCAGTGACTTCGCAACAAAGTGTTTGCAAGCGTTGTGGCTGCCGATTTCAAATGCAGATTCAGAACGATATTTTTCTAGGTATAGTTTAGTAGTAACAGACCGCAGAACCACAATGAAAGTGGATAACATTGTTACCAGCTGCATGTTGCAGTTTGGTGATGTTGAGTAGTTATTTTGTATTTTTCTAGCCTAAATTGAGATTTAAAAATATAGTCACAATTTTTGTGATGTAACAAGATGATTTTTGTGTAATATTTTGTCTTTGTGATTTGTACATACTTTTCCCGGACCAGCTTCTCCTAAATCTTACTTTTTTAATAAGTTGACAGCACATTTTTTTGCGGACTAGTGTTTTCTACCGTTTTGTCCAAAAAAAATGTAATTTTTGTTTTTCACTTCAATATGTTTAGTTTACCTGTTTCAAACATTGTCCTGGAAGTCTAGTTTTATCCCAACAAAGTCGCCTTAACCACGAAAGTTTGGTAAAAACCACTTTTTTTTAACGCTTTTGTCTTAATTCGATAATTTCGTCGCAAAAATAGGATTTTTGTAATTCACCGCTTATTCACCGCTTTTGGGAAACTTAAAAATGAAATTGGGCTTTCTTATTCACCATAAAAGCAGGGCTCTGATTATAATCATAGGGCATGAGGTATAACTTGACTTGATCATAAATTTAGTGTCGTTTCTAATTAACACCTCTTCCTATGAAAATTGGACTATAAAATGTGTATATGAAACAGTTGTATGAATAATGTTGTCTTTACTGTTTGATAAACTCTTTCATTAAATAAAAATTTGCCTCGACAAGTGACAGGTAGTTAGTACTTGGAAAAGTTTGGGCAACACTGGCTTACGATTTGGGTTAAAGGTGAGAAGGGTTGGTTGAACCACCAAAATGAAAATACAATACTTTAGAAAATGGCGACCGTTTCTTATGGGATGCCTTCATTTCGATTAGCTTATAGTAATTCATCTACTTGCCTGTAATTGGTTTTCCGAAGCCACCCGTGACGACAGTTTTTACGAAAAAAGTTAATCCATTTTTTACGTAGTGCTACGTTTTACTTATCGAGGGACTTGCACAGAGCAATTTGTTACTTTGGAGTTGATCTCTTCTTACGAACTACGGACCTTACGGGTATGGAATATGTAGATGAAGGCCTTATCTGATTAGCTACTTGGATAAGAAAGGTAAAGTTAAGAGAAACTGTACCGCCATGTGAGTGGAGAGAGAGGTGGAGACATATCACTGGGGGAAAAATTATGTTACACCTGATCGGAATCATAGCTCTAACATTCTCGTCACCGGCTAAACAGACAAGATGAGACTGACGCCTTTGTCTGCCCCCAACCCCCACCTCGAACCCCTGAAACAATTTCACACGTGTCCTTAACTTTAAAGTTTGTTTGTTTATTAAAAAGAAAGGTTTACCTCCAAACCATTACACAGGTGTCCCAAAATGCACAGTCTGTAGTGAAGTTGACCCTGAACAAGTCGTGGCAACATGTTTAATTCTTGTTTCGTTACTTGCAGGTAAATGAACGACCAACGGGCCAAATGTTACTAAAGCTACGGAAACAGTGAGTAATATTTCATATTCTTCCATCATTTTGCAAGAGGATATTTCATAAAGTTCAATTTTCATAGGAAGAGCTTTCCTTATCTAACTGTTATAAAAGTTGCTAAATGTACTTTCACATATTTGTACGCATTTGAAACTGTCACCTTAAAAAAAGAGATATTGCCTTACTTAATAATGCTAATAGCCTATGGTAAAATGTTATAAAATTTGGCTGCAAAAAATATGTTAGTATTTTCTAAAAGGCTCTTCCTATAAAACTGGACCATGATTCAGGCTGTTTCATGAATGAAACAGTTTGGTAGTTTGTCAATTCAGAATATATTCTTATAGAAATAAATTATTTCATCAACTACTCTGAAACATATCTGTAAGAGTTTATATATTTTTTTTAAATTAAATTTTTGGCCGGCATTAATTTTTTTAACCGTCGGACATGTTATTAAAATATAAGGGACTTTTTTTAGAAATTAGAGTGTAAAGTTATTGCTGAAAAACACCTATTAAATAGTATGGCTGCTTCTGAGTGATTATAAACTCGGGAATGTCAAGGTAATACTCAAACCTAGGCCTACTTGATGTGACACCCGGATTGGGTAAGAACAGTTAAAAGTTGACAATGCTCCACATTCTGGTGAGAAAACCTTGCTAACACACAGTTCTGGGGTTGATTGGGAAATAAGGTGGGTCACGATTTGCTGAATGACTGAGAAGCTAAAAAAAAAAAAGTATTGTCCTAGCTTAGTTCCACAAACACCGTGGCTTCTGAAGCATACGTACTACCTTTGACCCTTCGTCATCTTCCCCTGTTCCTTCTTCCCACCTCTGCTTTCTCATCCTCCGCCATGGTCTCCTTTCCGCTTTCCCACCTCTGCTTCCTCGTCCTCCGCCATGGTCTCCTTACCGCTTTCCCACCTCTGCTTCCTCGTGCTCCGCCATAGTCTCCTTTCCGCTTTCCCACCTCTGCTTCTTCGTCCTTCGCCATGGTCTCCTTTCCGCTTTCCCACCTCTGCTTCATCGTCCTCCGCCATGGTCTCCTTTCCGCTTTCCCACCTCTGCATCTTCGTCCTCCGCCATGGTCTCCTTTCCGCCTTCCTACGTCTCCCCTGTCGTTCTCCAGTCAAAGTCTGGCTTCAGAAGCCCCAGTGTGAGATTACCCTAATGGCGATAAACTAGACGGATGTGTAAAACTGGGTCGCCACATGTGATTTATACATGACCAGTGACCACATTCATAACTCCAGGTACACTCTCTTGTCTTGAAAGCTAGACCTCAGGACCTTTTAAACTTCCGTTGAGGGACTGAAGGTTACTCTCATGATGGTGTACATAGCCAACTTACGTTGCTCTTTAATTATTTAGAAATGTGAGAATTTGCTTTTCACCGTGGCCTGAGTAACACAAACTAACATTTCCGCGGCACAACCACACGATGTTTAGAGACAACATTTATTCGGTAAATATTCTGGTAAATATAGCAGATTATTGACTTCAAGGGAAAGGGGAAAATCTAGGCTCCGCTGTTCACTGAGTCATTGTTCTCGCAAAGCTTTTAAAGATATTTTGGAATAGGTGTGAAACAGTTTTCTTTTAAATTTCTCTACAAATAACGCATCACATAGCTTGAGGTCTGGAATTCGAGTCAGATAAAAAAGTTAGTCCCTCTTGACACAAGCTGATGTGGAAACAGTTCCTCTCAGAGTGCTCTGTTTCCATGGCCTATGTGTGTGGTGGCTCCGTCCTCCTGAAACACCTAATCTAAAAATTTAGACTTTTCAGATCACAAAATGTTTGTAAATCTCCATCAAATCGGTCGATGATTTGCTCTATGTAAATTCTAGCGGCTACGGCTGTTGTGTCACCCCCATGGGCCTCCTCTCGTACCAGACCATACAGAAGTCTTAGTAATGTTTTTTTGGTATTAATTCTACTCGTAAATCGTAATTTCCATATATCAGTGAAAGTAATGGCAATATTAGTGACATAAATTTCATGGGGTTGTAATGATATTGTTTTGGACCCCTCTCATATATTCAAAAGGTCATGGATGAAGTATATTTTTCTTTAAAGAACTCTTATGTAAAATATCATTTTTATACTTCATTCATGGAGAATCACGCGCTTTTATAAATAATTCCAATACACTACGTTTAAAAAAATATTAAAAAGATCAACTACATTGTATTAAAAAAAAAATCATGTGACATGCTGGCTCCCTCTACCCAATAGGAAATTAGCCTTTAAAACATCAGGTTGCCAGGAACTTTTATATTAGTTAGTGTTAACATTGAAGACAAGGGGTCCAAGAGGCAAGGCATAGGTCATATATAAGCAGCTTGTGCGTATGAATCAACAGTAGTAACATAAATTTACACAGCACACAGTACTCAAAACACGGAACGTGTAATATCACACACACAAAAATCCGTAATTTAACAAAACCTGTCATTTGATATCATATCTTCAGTACCGAAGGTGGAATCATTTAAATACATCGTGTTCAACATCAAAAGTCTTGGTCATTTCATAATTATAAGTATCACATATAATCAGATCACATAACCGTGTGATAACTGAGTAGTAAGGCATGTACATGTCATCATTATAAAACCCATATATCATTATAAATAGTGTTCAATCACAGGGGCTATATCAAATAAAATCCCGTATCAATATAATTGATGCCGTATCGCGGGTCAAATATCTCACTAAAAACAATATCACCATAATGAGGAAGAGAAAATTCAGTAAGAAACCAATATAATTCGAAGTAAAAACGTTTCAACTTAACCGTTTCACGGGATACATTAATGGGTTAGGTTTGCATAGTCATGAATGGTCCAAATAATGTAGAAGCTGTAGACAAAAGCATATTGCAATATACTGAAAATATTGTTGCTAAAATACCACTAAATCATTGACTATAAAAACACCAGCATCAACGAAAACAACACCGCGTACTTGTAGCGCGTGTGGTCAAAATTCGAATATCATTGCAATTGGGTAATAAAAACAGTCGTTACCGGAGTGCATGCGCATTAGAAGGTTCAAAAAGTAAGTTATCATAGAGCTGTATCTGTACATATTATATTGATACAGTAAATTATGCATTTTGATAGCACAAGAATATTGCTATTCTTGCTACCAGCATGAAATTGGGTACACATGTTAACAAATTTATGAGGCACAAAAAATCCTATGAAACACAAACTGTGTCCTAAATATTTCGACCGCCATCTTGGAATTTTTTTGATGAAAACTCTTTTATCCCTTATAACATGAAAATGTCAAACGTTATCAAAATTGTGGAAGAGACCAAAAGTCTTAAGCGTGAGAAGGTAAAATGGATTGCTTTAAGATTTTTTTTTATAAGATCAAAAGGAAAGACGACATCTTGAATTAAATTGCTGCAAAGTTTAGGGGTTTCTCAAAAAAGTTGAAAATGGCTACAGTTTCACTAAAAATACTCACGAGACGTACTATTATAAACCTCTGTATGTTAAACTCTTTATACAAATTTAGTGGTGTTATTATATACTGTTGGACAGTTTCGCTACAAGCTTCTGGCCAATGCTTCAAGTTGATTAGTTGCCGTTGCAAAACTATTCGAGTAAAAGAGTTGCAATTGCCAGCAGTTCGATTTTCAGTTTACTGCTCTTTGCGCGTGTGATGGACAGTGATCCCAATAAACTAATCTTATTATAATATTGCTTTCTAAACATTGTTTTCTGCAGAATATAAAAGTTTTTTTTTTTGCGCCTGTGATACAGTGCTCCCAACTAAATTTCTTATTTTTCGTATAATTAAATTTTTTAGACATGACAGTTAACATGATAATGTATTTGACATACTTTTGATTCGCGAGAAATAAATTTATTGTTATTTACTCCAAAAACTATTTATTTACACTATAATTATATCAATAACTTAACAAAAGGAAATAACGGTTATGGATTTTATACGCCTTAAAAATATTTTTCAATTTTTCGTCTAAAACGGGAAAATTAGCCGCTATCTTACAATGCAGTGGCTTTGTTTACACGCTTCGAAAAAGGGTATAACATACAAAGGTTCATAATAGTACTTATCCTAATTTTACCTAGTTTATTACAGTTTTCAACTTTTCTTGATAAAACCAAAAACTGTTCTACTATTTAACTCAGGGTGGCGGCTTTATTTTTGATCTTACAAAAGCAATTTTAAAACCAAGAATGTTCATCTTTTTACACTTAACACTTTCGATATTTGCAATATATTTTTATAGCGTTCTACGTTTTTGAGTTATTAGAGAAAAACTAGTTTCCGGAAGCTATTTTCCAAGATGGCGGCTGAAATATTTCGAACACAAGCTTGTGTCTCAGCAGTTTTTGTGCCCGAAATATTTGTTAACATGTGTACCAAATTTCATGTTAGCAGGAATAGCAATATTCTTTCACTATTTTGATCCGTTATTACTTTTAAATGTAAGCTGTACTTGGGAAAATTGTGTTTGTGGCTGTAGCTAAGTATAGGGGTATTTTTTATAATAAATATCTGCCCACACACTACACAAAATTTACATAGACAGTCACTTTGGTGTCGCCCCTTCTGATGGAGTCCCCGGTGCGGTTTTCACCTTCCTAGTGACGCCACTGCCTGTGAACAAGAAAACAAACAAAGCCTTATTGAAACTCTCGATTTAATTGAGCCTAACTGGTTTACTTATGTTTTGTTTAACTCTATTAGTAATTCGGTTACCTTTATTTTGTCCCGCCTAATATGAATATTTTTCTAATAGGGTAGGGATGAGGAAGGAAAGATTTTTAAATGAAATATACCCACATGTACATGGAAGGAGAGTGGGAAACAATTTAGGAAAACTACCCTTAGTAGACCCGACCGGAATTCGAGCCCTTATATACCGGTCATAAGCAGGCCAGCCTATCACAAGAGTGACTCCTTACACGATTCGGCCACCGAAGTGGATAATGTTGGAGTATTACAAAATATATCTGGTTACAGCACACCCGGCGTTGGTAACACACTCAACCACCAAGCGCTGTAGCCGATACGTGAGGATGAGAATTAATATACTGGAGTCGCTGTTATGGTTTTATTTAATTCATTTGTTGTTTCTGGTGTTAAGGTGCTTAGGATGAATTAAATTGAAAAGTAAACCTAAAAATTCTGAATCGGAATAGTTAGATATTTTTTCATTTTACATTCTTAGCCCCATGTCTAAGAACTCTGAAACATTAGCCACATGATAATTAAATTGGCATTTTTTTTGTTAATTTGAAATAATATTGTTTTATTTACGCCATGGATTTATACCAATTTGGGTGAAGCAGTGAATTGCATAATGTAACAATGAGATGAGCTGAAGTGGTCTATATTGTTTTGGTACAGTAGGTACCGCGATCAGTTTTCCTAGGTTCAGATGGAGCCTACAGTTGAGAGTGAAAGTGGTGTGGAGCACCTGTTCTCTTGGAGTAACCGTCGCTTCGCGCCATTGCGCTGCTACGAGTACAGTTGGAACCTCGGCGTCGCGTTACATTTAGAATTAGACACAGTTTTGAAACTTATGCTCTCGGGAGATCTTGAGATGGCGAGACTACATGGGTTGACGGGCAAGTGGGAATCTGCCCCCGCTCCTACCTAAAGCAGGGTCCACACTTGTAACAGTACACCGTAACGTAATCTCGACGCGTATCATGATCGCGTTAATCTGGAACGCTTCATGTTCACGACGCAACGAGGTTAGGCTTGGCCAAGGTTTTGTCTCAAACGTGTCACGCGTATCGTCAATCCACATTAGACATTATCGTGACGACGTTACGTCACGATGTACTGTTACAAGTGTGAACCCTGCTTAAGAGGCCAATAATTTTAATTAAAGCTTGAAAGAGTTTGAACTTCAACTATAATAAGGAGCCATGGAGATCTGTTTAAAGGTGCTACCCTCGCAGTAAACTAGACCACCGATGACGGGGAAGATCGAAATTAGAATCTCGGTCGGGTGTGCTGATGGTGTGTTTCTCAAAATGGCTTTCCATTTTCTCTCTCTCTCCACACACATACGAGTACACTTCTTCTAAAATAACCTTCCTAAGCCTTAAAATAATTAGCGTAATATAGTATATAATCGCATAACCCGAACCGTTAGTAAGATGCGGTGCTAAAAAAAATAATCTGTTTAATGCACACACCTCATTTTAAGAGCAAGCTTTTGACTTGATATTCAATAGATATAACGTTAACGCGTTAAAGGCGCCCATAAAATTCCCATTTGAATAAGAAAGATCATAAATAAAAGCTTGGATCAATTTATGCCCCTCTCATTCAGATACGGATCCATAAATGTGTGTTTGGGAGAGAGACCAACAAGACTAAATTGTTTGCTTTGAGTGCTGGTCGAATGTCGCGGGAGCGGTAGGGATTTTACGTTTTAGGGAGGGAGCTTATTTTTTTTCAACGACTCAATACTAGTTACGATTTAATGATTTAATATACTTACAAATCATTTCTAATATAGTGCTACTTAAGACCATATTTCACTCATTTGATTAATGGTACATACTGTTTATTCTCTTTGCTGAAGAAAAGGGCTGTGGAAGGAGGACCATATTGACTCAGAGGGGGACGTTCAGCCTCTCCTCGTAACTACGCCCTTGCGCTTATTTGTGTAATTGTCTATGTATTTGTGAATACTTGCAATAATCTTATACGTGAATCACTAAATGACCGATAAGGTTAGACCATCGTGCGGTTAGTACATTTGACTAACAAGGGTTCTCTCTCTACAGCCATGTTACCGAATCGCACTACTGTCCGTTTTTCTTTCTTTGACGTTTTTGAATGGAAAGGATGAAGGGGTCCATTAGCTTCATTTGTTCGTATTTTACATTAAGCCTATGTTAAAAAAATGTTCATGAGTATCCTCCCAGACATACCATGGTTCGGCAGCTTGTGGGAAAGACAGCATGAAACCGTCA
>CABFVX010001728.1:124920-145669 GCA_902151425.1 Timema shepardi
CCCCCCCCCCCCGCCCAACACTTTTTTTTAAAAGACTGCTCCAGATGCCCAAAGGGATTGATTGGGTTAGTGTTGCAATCTATGTGTTCATCTAAGCAGTAGGATTATAACTGACGGGAGTTAAGAGATCCTAGTAGATCGCGAGGTTGAGTTCTCCGGGAGAATAGGGCGGGGTGCCCCACCCGTTGTTGGAGGAAGGCCACTAGATCGATTCCCCGAGCGGGCCCGAGTAGCGGCATGTGACGTCACGAGAGGAGTTGTCCCCAATGCTCTCTAGCGGCAGGCCAAACACCTGTGCTCGGATCGCTTTCTCTTTCTCTCTCTACTCATCAGAATTCAAAACAAGAAAAACTAGCCAGTCGGAAACGTTTAATTAAACCTAGTCTAGATACTCCGTAAGCACCATATTCTTAGCATTTGTAATTTTGAACGCACACTCCGTGTCTTTAATCACGTGATCGCTTGTCAACCAGTTGAAATTAATATTTGGTCCATTCACACTCGTCGAAACAAACAAAAATATTCACATTAAAAAAATACACATTTTCAAATTTATATTGTTGTTTTGTATCATCATAATCATCATCATTGTATCTCTCCAGCGAGCCAGGTGGGAATATTTAGAACGCTGTCCCCCCATTTTTTATATTGTATTCAGTTAAAATAATAACAGCCTTAATATATTAAAGCTTTCTGGGCAACACTAAAAGGTAGATTGGTGAAAGTATTATAATTTAGGAAATTGGTGGCCATTTCCCTTAAATACTCCAGTAATTGATGCTTTCATTGCGATTCACACATCGATGTTGATTTGTCTTCCTATGATTTTTTCTGCCTGTAGCCGTCCGTAACAACTGCCCAAAGGAAAGTTAAAGTTAATCAAACTTTTACGGAGTGCTACCGACTACGTACCTTCGAATCGGGATTCTGTGGCCAGAGCAATCTTTTATCATGACATCGAGCTCTTCTAAAAGCCCTCTCACACGCACCAACTTTTCCGCAGGTTTAATGAGTTGGGTTTTTCCATGGTAAGCTTCTGGAGGTTGGCACCTCTTACACAACTTCCCCATTATTTTTAGAATAAAAGAAGTCACAAAGGTACTTGTAGCCAGTTAATGAATAACTAGAACGCAACAATATGGCTACAGTACAGCTTATGAGAGCCTATGTAAAAAACACGTGGGCAATAGAATAAAAAGACTTGGATAAATCCAAGCTACTATTAGGCACATAGACTTCCCCATTTGCTTTTCCAAACTTTCGAATATTCGTGGAGAAGTCGACATGGTCAAACTTGACTCGTGGGCCGGACGCCGACATATTTCACCACTTACGGTCTCACACCAGCACGAGTGAAATTACAACTTTTCTCTAACATTCCAATATCTACAATGAGTTTATAGAATCTAGTTGCATCAGCGGTCAAGTCAAGTCAAGTCAAGTCTCGTCTCCTTTGACTGACAAAATTACATTATTAGTGTGGATACAAGACTGCGGCTCGTGCCCCCTACCCCTCACACGCACGTACGAGCTAATAGGGAACTAGCGGCAAGGCCGAGCCCCACCGACCGCGGCGGCCCTGGCGAGCTAAGGTGTGTTGTCCAAGCTGTGACTGCGGATGGAGTCGCAGTCTTCACGCATGCGCAGTGTGAGTTTGGTTTGCGACACGAGGGGATGGCAGCGACAGTGCTAGAGAGTTGTAGGGGGACTAAGTATTTGTTATAGAATTTTATGTTGAGACAATGAAAATGGGAGGTGCTAATGACCCACCCGCTGCACGTGGTGCCGTGTGAGCTGATATACCAACATCCATGTTTATACAATTTAAAATATCAGAAGTAGGTCATGCATACATGTTCTCACCTTCCGTCTTTTTATTCTGCTGTGAACAACATAAAAATTATCTCATATTCTTCCTCGTTCACATATCCAAAAAGGTTATGTCACTTGTATCAACTGCAACTGTACTCACATCCATCTCGAAATCGACTGGCGACTGCGGCTAGTGTCATGGTATGTTGCGGCCATAGCCGCGTTACTCTAGCAGCAGTAGTTGCAGCTAACTATCGCAGCTTAGACACTGCTACTTTAGACATGTTTGCTATCGGTCAACGCTAACTACATCTTCCTAATTTGGTAACCTAAAGAGTAAAATTAGAGAACCCTACACAATTTGACAATCATTATTATTATTAGCACCGCGTCTTACTAACCGTTCGGGTTGTACGCACTTACGCTAATGTGGAATGGTAGGGTGATTGTGAGATGAAATGAAGGACCTACAGTTTAACGTGGAATCCGAACCACGGTGGAGGCCTGGCATTCCTCACATTCACAAGATGTCTTGTCAGAGGCGAAGGAAGGGTTTGGTAATCAGATAAATCTTTGCCGGGACCGAGGATTGAACCCCGGCCGCCAGCATAAAAGTCTAACACCCTGCCCCTAGACCGCCAGGTCAACAATTTGACAATCATTCCTAATTAGGGCTTACTGTTAAGCGCTTATTTACACTTTATAATCCCCTTAGAAAACAAATACATCCTAACTTGAATGACGAAATTCCTGAAAAAAAAGGAAAAGAGTATTAAAAAAAATAAATTTAAAGAAAGAAAAGCAAAAAAGACAATTAAAAAAATACAAATGTGGAGCCTCTAAGTACTGATAAGAACCCGTAAGAACCTTCTTTATTCCAGTTCTGGTTCCTCAAAATAACTTAATTTTTGTTAACGGTTTTAGTTCCGGTTCCACTTCGATTCCCTCCCATCCGTCTCTGGCTAGGTCACAGTCCGCCACACTATCCGTGGCACTAACCTCGCCGTCTTCTTGCTACTTGCGCCAAGTAACGACTTAGCGTTTGCATGTTCGACCTTGAGATTGGCTTGGTCTACGCGGGCTTCAAACAGGTTTTGTAATGTGGGCTTAGATAATTAGCGAGTGATAACTGACGCCTTATGAGGTTACCATGTGACAAATCAATATTTTACACGACTTGAATACTAGTGAACTCCGAATAGTGCGCATCTTACCACGTGAATACCATGGTCTGGTTGGCAATAGCCATACTTGGCTCTACCTCTACATCTTGGACCTCTTGACTGAGACTAGAGTCAAACCGAGGGGAAACGGGAACTAGAGAGGGTTAATTATTAATATTATTTTATCCCTCAACTTATAGACCAATAAAACCCACAACACCTACAACCATTAAAAATACATCTTGCTTTCTATCGCCTTTTGGATGACCTCACCACGAGCTACCAGAGATCAAATTTTCTTGGTTTTGGCCTTAACTATTCTAACTTAGCTCTAAATTTTGGACCTCGCCCGCAGACGGACCAAGATATATCGGGTGTTTTTGGTAACACTCGAGGCCGAACCTTTTTAAAATATATTTTAAGGTGGGTATGTAGGGAACGTGACAAAAGGTGTTATTAGAATTTTTATATCAAAACTTTTTTGGCCAAAATAATTGAAATACTGCTACACTACAAACACATACTTTAGTTTTCTTCACACGATGACCTCAACATTTATTTAATATATATCGAGGGTATCTTTAAATTTAATGAACACTTTTTCTCTTCGTTTAAAAAGTTTGTCAGTGGTATTTTATTTAGGCCAAAAAATGTTTTGGTATAAAACAGTCAAAATACTAGCCCTTTCTCGCGTTCCAAACATCCCCACCGAAAACGTCAATGTCAAAATATCATACACATACAGGGACATTTTCATAAAAAGGGCCTTATTTTACACTAAAGAATGTTCCTAGAGCTCCTTTTCATAAGTGAGGTCATTTTATATTCAGATCACGTTTTATTTATAGATATAAGCTATAAATTACATTATTGCAATAGTAAAATGATTTCAATTTTGATCACAATAAAATATGTATGAATTCTGTAGGTCACCACTTTGTCTAAACTTTGTTTTAAAACATTCTCTGGCCACTGTCATGGATCCTTATCTCAGTCATGGCTCTTTACTAGACCCAGCAAACACATTTTTTAAGTAAATATTATGTTGGATCCTTGTTAGGTATTGCCTTGACGGAACTGGAGCGCGATCACGCGGATGATACCGTATTTCATCTAGTCGAGATTAATCGTTTGTAACTTCGGGAAAGAAAATATTTATTTCAAGACTGTTTACGTAGTATCTCATGTTTATAATTCCTCAACATACCATCTTTATATATATATTACCGTGCGTATTAATGTCTGTTAGGGCTATCTGAAGCATTACATTTACCATCGTAATTTAATGGCACAGGATGTATGGGGCGAATTTTAAGGAAACAATACCACTTTAGCCATGTAGAGGATTGGAAATCACTTGTGGTACAGCCTAATTTTATAAAATACAAACATAATTTTTGCTCTCATAATTGCCAACATTCTACTTTATTATTAGTATTATTTTATGGTTATTGATAGTATTTATCATAAGTGTCAGCTGCAAATAACATGATCGTAGGAATACATGAAAGTATAGCTAGTAAAATTTCTAGCTATCAGCTAATGCTCTTAAGGTGGGGATTTAGGAGATGCGAGAAAAGGCCAGTGTTTTTGCAGTTTTTATAGCAAAACTTTATTAGGCTAATATAAATAAAATATAGAGTTTAATTTTCTTCACATGGTGATACCAAAAGTTGTTGAATATCTTTAATGAGAGTAGTGGCTTTAGGTGACCCACTTTTTAAAGTTGTAATTAAATTTCAGGACACCCTTGACAGCTATTAAAGAAATGTGGAGGTCACCACGTTAAAAAGTATCTATATGGAGGGACCACGATAGTCAGACATAATACTCTTAACTCTAAACATTTTAAATTTTAAATAGGACCTCTGGAAATAGACAAAGGGAGGTTATAAAAATAAATAAACTTTTATGTGTGATATAAAATTTAAATTTGCCAAGCCGATATAAGGATTCCTGAAGATATCCAATTAAATTTTAAAATTTGCTATTTTCAAATGGGAGTTGAACTGGCGGGTGATGAAACTCAACATTTCCTAAACAAATACTTTAAACTACTTCTCTGTATGGTAGATAAGTGAAATTCTTTAAATAAAAATAAGAACCATTCCAAATAAACTTAAGACTTGATTTTTTTTATGGAATTCTGGGAAATGGAGGGGGAAATATTTGTAGTTAGAAAATACTTTTGAAATCAGGTATATAATTATAATATGACAAACAAGTGGAGAAAAACTCCAGATAACGAAATAAACCTTAATATCTAAAAATGTCTGAGTGATTTTGAAAAATAGTTTGGAGGGAGGTTGTGGAAGGGAGCTAACATTTAAAAAACAACTAATCAATGTAGTATGAAACTGAAATTTGGCAGGAAAGTAAATAAAGCCAGCACTCTAAATAAATATAAAGGTCTGGCAATTTTAAAATGGATCTTCAGTAAATACAGGGGTGTGGCTTCTAAAAAAAAAGCTCAATATAGTAAAGAATTTAAATTTGTCAGACAGGTAGAAGTATAACTCCAGATAACCAAACAAGTCTAAAAATTTGAAAATTCTAAGTGGTAATTGGACAAAACGGGAGAGAGGTGGAAGGGGCTTAAATTTTTCAAAATTAATAAAAACAATCACTTATTTTCAGTGTGTCAGAAAACTTAAATTCGGAAGGAAGGTAAAAGGTGCCATTTAAAATAACCAGAAGAATTTAAAAATGTTAAATGGGATCCCAAGATGTAAGGAAAAAGAGGTGGGGGGAAGGATATATAAAACTTACTTTTAGGTTTGGCAGAACATTTAATTTGGCAAGCAGGTAGAAGGACTTCTCCATATAACAAAATAAAAATAGAACATATGGGTGTGTGAGGGCCACTTTTTAAATGCAATGTGAAGTCGAAGCGAATCTTGAAACTTGCGAAGATAAGTCGAAGTCGAAGCTACCTAGGATTTTTGTTGTCACTTAACGCTACTTTTAATTTTTAAATTAATTACTTTTCTAGATCTTTTCAGTAACAAAAGACGCGGTGCTAAATATTATTATTCTCAGTAACAAAGGCCAGGAAAATTTCCTTATTTGTTACCTAATGACTATATTAATAATTAATGCACACGGGCTTGCTGATAAGCTTAACTTATCATTTAAGTTTTAATTTTTACTTACATCGTGGAGTTTATAATATTATTTTGCAAACTTTACATACATATGCATGTCTTTTTATCTGCATTTTTCTTGATAATAATTATAAATTAAGTTACGTTTTCGTTTCCTACTTTCCGTATCAGCCATTTTGAATAATAAAGAAAATGTCAAGAATCAAGAAAAACTTTTTGTTAAAATGCACTTGTAAATTTGTCACAGACACTTCCAAAGAGGTAGAATATTAACGTGAGCCGCAATGATATCACAACTAAAGCGCTACAGTGACCATGGTGTTATTTCTTTATAGGTATTTTTATTTTTTACAAACTATGTTGGCGATAGTGAATATAATATATTAACATTTACTTGCCCGTGTTTGATCCATGCTTACGTTGTGTTAGTTAAATTACTTGTCATTGTTAAAATTCTGTTTAGTAGCGGTTTTAAAATTATCAAATATTGAAAAATGCAATATTTAGTAAGATAAAATTAAATCGTTTGATATAATTTATCAAAATTTTTCTCCTTCTTTCGAAATTTTTCGAATATGCGAAGGTTATTGTAGATGTCCAAGTCGAAGGAGATTTGACCTTCGACTTTAACTTTTCCAAGATTCGTGCCCCATAGAACATTAAAAAATGGGGGGAGCGGGGGCGTCAACATTTTAAAAACTAATACAAAAACTACGTCTCTATGGTAGAGAACTTTCAATTTCCAAAACTAAAATAATAAACTAAATCGGTGTGGTGAAAGCCCATACATAGTTCGCTCTCGCCAAAATAGTTTACACGAATTGTAACTTATAGTGTAAAGTAAACAAAATGCTAGCCTGTAAACAAATTGTACGATTTCTAAAAGGGTTACAATAATATGAATGGATTATAATAAATAATAGAATTCAATTTTTAATAATTTAAATCTAATAGAAAAATCTATATGTTCAATGTGATATAATGCAATTTTCATAGGTACAGTATTTGGAAGAAATTTTTACAATAAACTAACAAATTATATATCCTGTGATGACAATTGTGATATTATGTAAAAAATTTAATGAAATATCACAATTGTCATCACAAGATATATAATTTGTTAGCTTATTGTAAAAAAATATTTCAAATACTGCACCTATGAAAATTGCATTATATCACATTGAACATATAGATTTTTCATATTAGATTTAAATGATTAAAATTGAATTATATTATTTATTATATTAATCGTTCCTTATTAACTTTCACAATGTTTTAAAAAAATGAATGGATTAGTAATGAAAAAAATAATGCAAGTGGGTCAGTAGTGTTGTAGTAGCGTGCTTGGAACTGGACTTCTGCGTCACTCGCGTAATGACGTCACTTCTTGGATGCGTCGCCGTGCTTAGCAAGTAAATCAACGCCACTACCGTTCCATTCACACTAACGGCCCACTCAGCTCCGTAATACTTTTAAAATGGTCACGCCTTTGCAATGCTGGGATTCAAACCCCGACTTCTTCGTCACTAGCAATAACGTCTTTTGCGAGTTTTAAATAGTAACATCCGCATTGAGCGCTTATATGATAAAGCATTAATTAAATTAAATTATGGTGTTGACAAAGTGAACGCATTTAGTCCATTTAAAGCAGTGTGCCGCGGTAAGGCATACCGCCAGATCGTCCAAGAGTGCCGTAAGATTTTGAGGGGGAAATATTAAGAAAACATATTACCACAAAATGAAAATAAAGAAAAAGAAGACATTTTATTTTTAGTGTTTCTCTGAATTGCATGTGACACAGCAAACGATGTGGGAAAATTATTTCCATTTTGATGACAACATATTTTTATTAATTTTTAGTCTGGTCTAGGGGTAAGGTGTCAGACTTATCTGCTGAGGGTCCGGGGTTCAATCCTCGGTCCCGGCATAGATTTATCTGATTTCCAAACCCTTCCTTCACCTCTGACAAGACGTGTATTAATCACAACTTGTGAATGTGGGGAATGCCAGGCTTCCACCGTGGTTCGGATTCCACGTTAAACTGTAGGTCCTCCATTTCATCTCACAATCACCCTACCATTACACATTAGCGTAAGTGCGTATAACCCGAACGGGTAGTAAGACTGGGTGATGATGATTATGATAATAATAAGGGAGCAAGTAAAATTAAAAAAAAAAAGTAACAAAATTAAAACACTGTTGTTTAATATGTGCTGCTAGCCTAGAGAGGTTGAGAATCCCTGATATAGAAACCACAGACAAATTTATTTTTTAAACCCCGTCTTACTACTCGTTTGGACTATTCACATTTAATTGCACTCTTGTGGTATGAATGAGGAAGCTAGAATTGAGTGGAAATTTACCTGAATTTGCGTAGAGGAAGAATGGAAATCCATTCATTAAAATCCCACAAAACACCTAGCCGGGATTCGAGCCCAAGCCTTCCCTTCACCATGAAACTGGACCAAGCGAACTTGACATTCATTCCGCGTGCACTTTTCATCCAATGTAGGTGGCTCACTCGGTGAAACCTTTTTTATAATCGGAGATACGTTCACTAGATAGCACTAGTGGTTACGTGAACAAAGTCAAGTGTACCCAGGTGGGATTTAAACCCTTTCCTCCCATCTGTTGGTTTAGTTTCCTAAAGCACAACTTGTGGCTCTGACCTGTAAGATAAGGGGGAATTTTGAATGTTAACTTGTGATATCCTTGTCTGAACGATTTATTTCTTCTTCTTTACTCACCCACTTTGTGACCGGCGTTTTCTGTCTCGCAGAAAATAATAATTTGTTGCTTATCTAGTTCGTGGAAAGGACTCTAGTACCTTTTTTTTTTTATCTCGCGTGGCAGTTTTTGATCGGACGAGTAACATAGGTCTTAACCCTGGAAAAACTTACTCCCAATTGAATTCTTGAGAGCCAAAGCAGATAAATTTCGTTGCCATAGTAGGGTAAGGATGTCTTGGAGGGGGTCATTTGGTCATATTTACTCATTTCGGCCCATGAACAATTTATAACGTCCATGATGATTCCCCTTAAGGAAATTGGACTCTTAACAACCGTTTGCGTTATACCCAGATCATGATTAGGGGACTTTGGTTCCACCCTTCCCGTGGCTGAGTGTTTTGGAAGCTATCTGTAGCTCTTGGGGGACTCTGGTTCCACCTTTACTTGTTTAATTATGGGTACTATATGTGTGTTAGTTATGTTACTAAAATACTACAATTAATGGCACAAGTTAGGTGTGTACTTAAGTAAGTCACAAAACAAATTGAACCTGTTTTTTTATATCCCTAGCTATAATACTACTATCTTACTTTTATTTTTTATCAAAAACTTGGTTTTTGTAATTTAGGAAGGAAATTGAACTGACTAAAACACTGATAGGCCTATATCGAAAAACGCGCAATGGAATCATATATATCTCTAATTTCACAGGACTCGAGGTTGTATTTGTGTTGATAGGAGCCCTTGAACTTTCACAAAAGTGCTGGTGGTTGGGGGTGTTAACCTTCGCGTGGCTGACCCTCCCCCCCATATTCTCCTAACACTCTGGTTCGTGTGACGTAGTCGGTCCAATGCCACGCTGGAATTAATAGTCAAGTGGTTAATCGGCTGGAAAAAAGGCCACACCATCTCTTCGCCCAAAGGTGACTAGGCGCTCACACGAGGCTGTGATCGACCATGTGTGAGGAACAGGCCTGGACGTGGGAGGTTGAGCCGAGGGTGATCCGTTCAGTCTCCACAGGTTGTTGGGCCTGGCCTGGCTCTGGAGGAGTACCGTTGTATCTAGTTCTGACGCGTTGAACTAGGAGATATCAAAGTGTTGACTATAGCCAATTGAACTATGAATTCTCCCATTGTTGACTGTAGTCACCTGAACTATGATTTTTCTTAGTGTTGGCCATTGTCAATTGAACTATGAATTCCTCGAGTGTTGACTGTCGCCATTTGAACTACGAATTTACTTAGTGTTGATTATCGCCAGTTGAACTACGAATTTACCTAGCGTTGATTGTCGCCAGTTGAACTACGAATTTACCTAGCGTTGATTGTCGCCAGTTGAACTAAGAATTTACCGAGTGTTTACTGTCATAAGTTGAACCACGAATTATCCTACGTTGGGTGTCGCCAGTTGAATTATGGTTATTTTTTTTATATGGATTTAATTTAATAATAGCAAATTATATTTGTTTTAGTCAAATTATTGGATACAATAGAAGTCTTTAACTCGGCAGAACTGTACCGTGAGTTTACTCTGTAGCATAAATATTGATGCTGCTACTGTAGTTTTGTGGATGGATCAACGCCAAATGAACTGAATTTTCTGATATATATATTTTTTTGCTGGGCTTTAAGTTCGTGTGGTTCGCATTTTTCTATCTCGCGTGTTCGTATTGTGTCGAGATGTGCGCGGTTTCTCCGAGTATAAGACGATGACGTCACACTTGGAGCAGAGTTACATCTACACCTCGCAGCAGTACAGGAGCATGCGGTCCAGAGGTAACAAACAGTGCCTCACTCTCTTGCCATACCTCGCTCGCGTACTCCCCTTCTCATTCTCTCTCCCTCTCACAGGATAATGTGGGTGCATTTTCTTCGTGTCTTCTCCAGAAGACTTACCGTACCCTTCGTTTAACCAGATAGCAAGCTTACTTTACCTTGCATTGTTCCACTACGGCGTAACTTATAAAACAGGGTCATAGCGTATTCCGTCGAGCTAAGACTACTATATTCGGGGTAAACGGGCTGTACATTAAAGCATGGGAGTAACATCATGTCCACTCACCTATCCTGGCTGACTCTGTTGACGTTTTGCAGTAGTCCTATATCCCTACATGGGGCAAAAACTACCATATCACACGCTCGATTTATTTGGTTTGCTGGTGTCGGGGTGGTCAGGGTTCGAATCACAACTGGGCACACTGACGTCTCTCACTACTTGTCCGAGCTATCCGAATAATTATGTGTACTAATATAGAATGAAAGAGGAAATTAGACTTCAGAATGCATGTACTCGCATTTGCGTGACTTTCAGTACACTCGGCCCTGATTTGAACCCGGGCCTCGCAGTCACCGACAATCTATACATTATCAAACAAAGATATTACATCTGACCTCAATGATATCAATTCCCCTCCCTCCAAGGTTTTCCACTTTCCCTTCACACAAATATTAGTACATTTCGCTAAATTCTACCTTCCTTTTCCCATCCGTCTATTTATACGATTAGCCCGGACGGGTAGAAATACACAAAGTACAAAACCAACACACATTTCTTTTCCTGAAAGTTCAATGTATACAGTTCTCTTTCCTTAAAAGCTGATGTGTAATATTCCCTTTCCTGCAGGTGTGATGTGTGAGATTCCCTTTTCTGCAAACGTGAGATTTAAGATTCCATTTCATACAGACCAATAATGTGTAATACGAGAATTCAATTTACTGTAGGTGCGAGGTGTGCAATTCTCTTTCCTGTAGGTGTGATGTGGACAATTTTAATAATAATAATATTTAGCACCGCGTCTTACTACCCGTTCGGGTTATACGCTTTAAGTACTAATTACGCTAATGGATTAGGAATTGGGAAGGTCGAATTAGAGGAAGTGAACCCGCATTTGCGTGAATGGAAAGTGTAAAACCATTTAGGAACCCCCCCCCCCCCAGTTCACCCGACCGAGATTCGAATCTCGATCTCCCCGTCCTCAGCAGTCGAGCTTAACACGACAAGCGCGTTAGCCAACTACGCCACCGAGGCGGGTGTGGACAATTTTCTTCCCTGTAGGTGCGGTGTGTACGATTTCCTTTCTTGCAGGTGCGAAGTGTACAATTCCCTTTCCTGCAGGTGCGAAGTGTACAATTCCCTTTCCTGCAGGTGCGAAGTGTACAATTCCCTTCCCTGCAAGTGCAAAGTGTATAATTCCCTTCCCTGCAGGTGCAAAGTGTATAATTCCCTTCCTTGTAGTTGCGTTGTGTACGATTCCCATCGTACTCGTTCAAATATGTGCTTTGTTAAAATACCGCACAGTTGTAATTAGCTGTTTGTATTTAATCAAGCACGAATCATCTCAATTGAATTGACAGTTAATTACGCCAAGCTTACAATTATTACATTGTGTCGTGGGTTACAGGTGTATCATACTACATAACCCACCCGTTTGTTGTGACCCCCACCACATTTCAATTTAAATATATATATTTTTTGGCGTTTGTGGGCTGCGCTCTAATCACCATCCGCTTTAGGGAGCATATCCTCGTCAG
The DNA here is from genome assembly GCA_902151425.1 of Timema shepardi. Lineage (NCBI taxonomy): Eukaryota > Metazoa > Arthropoda > Insecta > Phasmatodea > Timematidae > Timema > Timema shepardi. The sequence continues at coordinate 137,260 of CABFVX010001728.1, forward strand.
CGTTCCATTTGAATTCATCTTTAAATTTTCATTTAAAATAAAAATACAGAAAATTTACGAAGAAGTATTTGGAATATTCATCCTTAGAAAGTAAAATATTATAAAAAGCGTTAATAACATTTCATTTTTAAAACATGATATTGAATCACGTTTTTAAAAATAAAAATATTTTATATTTATAATTTATTGTTATTATTTTTTTAGACTGGAACGAAATAATTGTTGAATGTAATTTTATAAGAAATATTATACTATGTTGGTGTGAGTTTGTCAGTTTTTTTAGTCGGATCTACATTGATTTTGAATCGAACTAAATGTTGCTATAATGTTAAGCTTCTAAAACACCTTAAACTCCATTATCTAATTTGTGTTGTTGAAGTCAAACATTTAGTGACGGGGTTGGTTGTACATGGTAAAGTACAGACAGTATATGGACACCAAGTGTTTCATCTACAATCCACTTAAAAATCAAACACTTCTGGGAAGACTTTACCTTACCCTAGAGATTCACAAAACTTTATTTTATCTACTTTCATGATTTATAATAAAATATTTTACTATTGCAATGTTGGATGCGCCTTGACTGATTACAAGACGTGGGCCTTGTTTCACTAGAGGGTGCAAGTTAAAGAAGCAAACTGATGTCAAGAACTATGGTTTCTCGACCAAAACGGTTTTTAAAATATATTTTTTAAACCAATTCATATTATGGAGAATTTAATTCCAAGTCAATATTATGTTAATTAAAATCCAAAGAAAATGACAAACTAGAGCCGAAACCATTTTACCGATCGGGCTAAAACCTATTGTGTTATTGTGACTGATAAGGTGGTGGTGGACTTTATTGTGACTGATAAGGTGGTGGTGGATTTTATTGTAACAGAAAAGTGATGGTTAATGTTATTGTAACGGACAGAGGGGTGTTGGATGTTATTGTAACGTATAAAGTAGTGTTGGATGTTATTGTGACTGATAAGGTGGTGTTGGATGTTAATGTTCATTCATCTAAGATGGGGGTGGATGCTAATGTTCTGCCATTTTGTTCTATTCAACTGGTTGTAAGCGCATTAGCCATACACATTTACATTCCTGGGATTTTAAAATCTTCTTTATAAGTAAAACTCTTCTAGCTTTAATTGGCAATTATTTTTGAACAAGTGCCAAAACCATCGTATCTACCAGCCTCTTGACCCAGTTAGGAGTTATTGTGTTGATGCTCACCTATTAAAAAACTCCAATTGTATCCATGTGGCTCTAGTGTGTGTTAACTGCTACTGATAGGTCACTTGCAACCATGGAGCTAGAACTAGCTTGGGCCACGAGGTTCCTAATGACGTCTATAGGCCTACTCTAGGAGTACCATACATTGTCGCTAGTCATTTTACATAACGTTGCCGAGGCGAGCAAAATTAGATGTATAATGTAATTTCAGTAAAATTAAACTTTTAGAAAATACAAACTTTTTCAGTCAATTATAACATTCTACTATACTAATAGCTTCATTTCATCTGCATTGGTTACTTATAAATGGTCACAACTCCAAATAACCTGATTTGACGAATGGCTTTATGAAAGTACATATAATTATCTAATAGCTTTTATAGCACTCATAAAAGGTATCACAGCTAAGTTTGTTTGATGTTGCTGGAAGCCTATCTGCCGGGTGTGTGAGTGGATTGTATTTGCATCTCATCTTAGTTTGAGTCTATCACTTAAGCTCAGTTGGTAGCCTGTGTATACTGAGCTAAGGGTCCCGGGTTCGATTCCTGGCAGGGCTGAAAAAATTATTATTGGTTAAATGTGGGGTTACCTTCCACACTGGAGAATTAACGGCTGGGGGCTAGATGCTATGTCTGTTCTAGATTTAAGTTAGTTTATAAGTCGTGTGCTGATATCAATCGGATCAGAAATTGCACGTTAAGTACCTCACATAAATGAAGTTTGTTTTATATTGCTGGAAGCCTATCTGCCAGGGGTGGCTTGGCTTGTATCACGGCTAAACTTTCTCGTTACCCTTCTTCTCACAGTTTTCTGGGTTATCGACCCGCTGCCATGGCGCTTGCGTGGTCCCATCCCCTAGTCCCTCCCCTTACTCTGTCCCTCGTATATTAACTCTAAGGGTCTCGGTTTCAGCCACAGCAGAGGGTCGAAGATGTATCTCTCTATAACGGGGTTTTGATTTCCTTTCGCCAATTAAGATACAGTAATACAGTTGGGTCTTGTTTCTGTGTGTGTCATGGAACTAAGCTGCGACGACCCTCGGATAGCCTGAACAAACCTATTATTCTCTTGGTGGAGCAGTTTTTATAATCTTGAGGTATGGTTGGGCGACAAGGTGCAGGAAGATTGGGAATCTACATTTAAAACTGAACTCCGGGAATGATGACGTTATGAGGACCTCACAAACTAAATATCCAACCCTAACACTGGGAATGATGAGGTTATCAGAATTGAAACACAAACTTCTAATCGTTTGGAGCCAACTAAACACGTGAGAGTGAAAATGTTTGGAATTTTTCCGACTATTTAACTTAAAGTAATGCAATCTAGATAGCCTAAGTTTTAAAGTTTTCACTTGAGTTAAGTTTCTGCTAAGGACGTTAACACCAAAAACAATAACAGCAATTACAGTTCTCCACTCAGATACGCGTACAACGCATGGTGTTGTGTGAATGTGTCACTAACGTCGGGTCTACTGTAGAGAGAGATATGTTAATACTTAAATATCATAATACATCCCTTTCCACAATGATTCAATATCTTAAGTGTTTGCAAGACAATTTTCCGATTGAAAACTACGGGGAATTGTTCCTCTCTATGATGAACTATTGTCACTAGACCCCAACCTCTCAGCCACGTCTAAAGTACATTCAGGGCCTTAGTTTATTTGGATGACCGCTCACAAAGTTACTAGAAATGGGGAAGGGACAAAACAGAATAAGGGTAAATAAGGCGCATAATATATAGATAGGCCTACGGAATAGGGTCTCTTTCTCGTGCTTGTGGCAATGCCGTCGTCAACAGAAACAGGAAACAAGTGCATCCTTTCCACACTCCTCGTCATGAGATTTTTTTTTTTTGTAAAATGATAGTCAACATTTTTTTAAACGATTTAACACCTTAGATAAGTCTCTAGCGAATCTGTCTACTGAGCAAAGAGCCCCAAGTTCGATTTCCAGCATGACCGAAAAATTTATCATTGGTGAAATGTAGGTTTACCCTTTCACATTGATAAATTAACGGCCGGGGACTGGATGTGGTTCCTTTACTAGTCTTAAGTTAAAATATACACCAAAGGAGTGGCTCGTAATCCGTCGGCTGCAATGTGACATTGATAGGCTGCTCGTAGCTGAAACAATGGTCAAGAATGCCTAGGGAGGGCAAGAAGAGAGTGCCGGAGGAGCTAACTGATGAATCTGCCTCCGAGCTCGAGGAAGAGTACGAAAATACCGAGGGGAATCTGAATGTAAGTAGAAGGATGGAAGCAATGCACGACTTCATCGATGGCCTATTTCAGGACAAGAGAGGCAGCGCAGGGGTGACGGGGAGAAACAAACGTGAGGTGCACCGTCTACTCCTGATGATTTCAAATCAAGAGGGACAGATCAAATAACTGGAATACGAGAATGAAAGGCTGAGGGAGGAGGGTAAGAAGAGGCAAGAGGAAGAGGTGATAAGAAGACCAACGTTCGCGCAGATAACGGCTGCGGGACAATCGGGAGGACAGAGGGTCAAACTGGCTCCGACTCAGAGGATCATGTGAGAGCAAGAGAATAAAATAAGTAAGGTGTATATCTCGTCTAGCAAGGGAGAGGACACAAGGGCAATCCAGACAAAGGTAATGTCAAAGTTAAATCCGGCAAGGGATAACATTCGTATCCGGTCAATTAAGCCAGCCGGTAAGGTTGTGGTAGTTGAAACTGAAACTGTTGACACATAAGGTAAGGAAGGGAGTCCAAGCTCTTGAGGGTTTCTAGTGCGAGGAACCAAGAAAGAGAAAACCATTAGTGACACTATGACGCACCGGTGGACATGACTGAAGATGAACTGAAGGACACAATCTATAGACAGAACCCAGAAGGTAAAATAACGAGAAAGGACATTGACGAGGGTTTTGTGCCCAGGTTTAAAACTGGGAAGAGGGAGAGAAGGGTAACAAAGCATGTTGCTGAGGTTTCCTCAAGGGTCCGGAGCCTTTTGATTGGTGGAAGAGTTTACCTGAGGTTCACAAGTATCTCAGTCAAGAACTTTCTCGTTGCTACGAGGTGTAACAGATACAGAGAGCAGGGGCATAGGGTGAAGTTTTGCCCTAAGAAGGAATCTGTCTGTGGGCAGTGCGGGAAAGTGGGACATAAACTTAAGGACTGTACAGAGAAAATAAAGAAATGCGTACCTTGCAGTAGTATAGGAAAAGAAAAATGCAAGTACCCTAACACTAGGGACTGTCCGACGTACCAACTCTTGCTAGATAGACAGATACAAAATACCGACTATGAGTGATGATATACGTGTACTGACAACTGTACTATGATGAATACGGGTCAGACTTCAGAGTATGGACAAGGAAAAGCAATGGCGTGGAAGTAGAGTTAAGTCTGGAAGCAAAAAGAGGAATTCACCATCACGAGTTAGGAGGAACATGAGGGTAGAGGAACACAAGAGAACGGTCAAAGGTAAGGAAGATAGAGGATGAGGTTAAGACAGCAGCAGTAAAGTAGGAGGTAAAAATGGTTGGAGGACTAAAGGCAACTAGTGAAAAAGAAAAAAGAGGTATCGACAACCGTGGAGGAATAAGAGGATAAGCGGAAGCGGTGGAATATCCAGAGATGGAAGTTTTGGAGGAAAGGCCTAGTCCTTGTACATGGTAGAGATACAAAGGAAATAGAAGAGGATGAAGAAAGAAAGAACAAGTACCCCGAGGAGTTATCTGAACAATTATGAGAAAGGAAGAAGGCTGGGGGTGTAGAGAAGAAGAAAGAAGAAAAAGCTGTGGTAGAAGAATTTAACTTGAGTGGCCAAGATGACTTAGTGAATCCGATCCAGATACACAACAACCTTGAGGAGACACTCCAATTATCACGATTGGAGGAGCAACAGACTATATCTGGCCATGAGGCACATAATAAGATTTGGTCCTGAGAAGGGAGCGTCCACCACCCCTGAGGCTTCTCCACCTCAGAGGCTCTGGGTGGGATACAACTAAGGTCAATGAATCTGCTGACGGAGGTAAAACCACTTCTCGAAAAAGTCCATAAAGTCTTCGAAAGGAGGAAGGAAAAGCTCACCGTCGAGGAACCCTACCAACACTTTGTGAAGGCAAACGGTCGGTTAGCATTCGACTCGAAGGAAGCTTGGCTCAGATGTTATGTGTTTACTCACAACCCATAATGGAAGACGAAAGCAATATTAAAATAAAAACTGGGCAGTTGAGTGGTATGCGGAATAAGACCGTTATGGAAGAGATAAGAAAAATGGCCGAGGACTTGAGTTTGGACATCATTTGCGTACAGAAGCCGTATAGTATGGCAAGTGGAAACATTCTGCAGATGCCAACAAAGGCGAGAATTATCACTAGTGGTTCGTCGCCCATGAGCGCGATTGTAATCTTCAGTACACATATAACGGCTACAAGAGTATATCAATAATGCAACGAGAAGGTCACTTTCCTCTAGATAAGAATAGATAAAGGCGCATTCATTCTGATCAACATGTACTTCCGGTATAGAGAAGATTGAAAAATACCCGGAGCAAATATAAGTTATAGATGACGTCTATAGAGGTGTCCCGGTGGTATTCCTTGCAGATGCAAATACGAAGTCACCCCTGTGATTCAGCGATATGTTGAAAAGGCCGGATGTTAGGAGAAGTGGATGTAGAGCATATGATAGAGAAGAAATGATAGTGGCGAGAAGGCTATAAGTGCTGTATATGATAGGGAATCCACCCGCCTACGCGGGGAGAGCGGGAGCAAGCTCAAATATAGACGTCACGCTATGTAACCAGGAAGCGATTGGGATCGTTAAGAACTGGAAATTACTGGCCGTTTTGTCAATTAGTGACCATAACTTGATCACTTTTGAAATTGAAGGAGATCTAGGGCTGCAAGCTGAAGTGGGAATAAGACCTAAATTCAACATCCTCAAAGCCGATTGGGAGAGATTAAAGAGAAAGTTGGAGCTACCAACAGAGATAGAAAAAGGAGGAAATATAAATGTGAAAGCGAAGGAGTTTATGAGAGCTGTACAAAGTGCGATGAGAGTGGCCATCCCGGTATTCAAGGAAAAATTAAGGATAAGTAATAAACCCTGGAATGAGAGACTCGGAAAAAATCGGAAGGAAATGAGGGCAGTGAGGAGGAGATACCAGAACTGTCATGATCCACGGAGTCATGGCATGTTACTGGATATCTATAGAAAGAAGAAAAAAGAGTATGAATCTGCCCTGAAGCTGGCTAAGAGGGAAAGTTGGGAGCGATACGTTCAGGAGTAGCTGAGAAATAATGTTTGGGGCATACCATTTCAGATAGTGACCGGGAAGGTAAGCCCCCCCCCTCCTCCCCTAGCTGTGATCTCGACGCTGAAGACTCAGGGCGGCGACATTACTTCTTGCTGGGAAGAATCGGCAAGGTTGTAGCTTGAAACGCTGCTTCCAGACGATAATGTGGAAGACGACGAGGAACAAAAAACTGCAAGAATGGACATGACGAAGAACTACGATAACAAAACAGAGAAAGACCCAATAACACGAAGAGATTACAAGGTTGGTGGCCGAAATGAAGAGTAAGATGACACCTGGACCTGATGTAATCAGAGTTGAGGTCATTCAGAAAAGTATCGAACAGGTAGCGCCTTTCCTAACTAGTTTAATGAATGAATGCATGGACCAGGGCCAAGTGCCTAATGTATGGAAACAAAGTGATGTAGTGATTCTTAGCAAGGGTGAGGACAAGGATCCGCAGCTCTCCAAGTCGTAGAGGCCAATTTGCTTATTAAATGTATGTGGAAAATTTCAATAAAAGATCTTGTGTAACAGATTGAGGAAGCATCGTGAGATTGCTGGCATGCACCAGCAGCAGTACGGCTTTAGTAGAGGCAAATCTACGGAGGACGCTCTCTGTGAGGCCATGGACCTTGATGATAGGGCAAGTGGGAAATATGTTCTTGGGATATTCGTGGACATATCTGGAGCATTTGATAATTAGTGGTGGCCATCACCCATCACTTCAAACGGCTAAGGGAATTTGAATGTCCGGGGAGTCTCTACAGAGTTTTTATGAACTACTGTAGGGACAGATGTGCAACCCTGAGATGTCCAGGAATATCAATAAGTAAGAAACTTACGAAAGGCGGTCCCCAGGGATCGGTCTGTGGACCAATCTCTTGGGACATAGGGCTCGAACCCGGTTTGTTGGAAACAGAAACGCTCCCAGGCAGGGTGGGGGTGGTCGCCTTTGCAGATGACTTGCTGATAATTGTTGAAGCCAAGTCAAGATTGGAACTTGAGACCAAGATTAATGCGGTTCTCGCTGGGCTGAACTCTTGATGCAAGAAAGTGAAATTAAGCTTGGCACCTGCGAAGATGTATGTGCTGTTCAAGGGAGTGCTGAAGAGAGACCCTATGATAAGGATTGACAGACAAGTGATTAGACAAAGTGTAAATACCAGATATCTAAGAGTTGCGTTGGATAAAAAGCGTGGCTTCATGATGCACGTGGAGAATATATGTGGAAGAACCTTAAGACTAATGAACAAGATTATTATCATAGGACAGAGTTGGTTTAGACTGCCCAGGCTTTGTATACGGATTTACTATCAAGCCTTATTATTCTCCATTGTGGGGTATGGGGCCAGCGCTTGAACGCACCGGCTCAGACTGGTACGGGTTAAATGTTAGATCCGAAGCCTACAGAGAAGTATTCTCTTAAGGCTATCCGTAGCCTATAGAACAGTTGCGACAAATGCATTGTGTGTGGCCCTAAGTATCTGGTCACGACCTAGAAATAAGGAATAGAGCGGATATGTACTGGCTACGAAAAAGGGAGTTAGACAAGGTTGCTAAACTGACAAGGGAAGTAGTAATAAATTGTATCCAGCTGAGGGAAGCATTGCTGGATGAGTGACAGACAGAATGGAACCAAAGCACAACAGGAAGTAGAACTTAGCAACTCTTTCCCGATGTCAAAGATCGCTTAAAACTAAAAATTTTACAGCCTTCCCCTGGGCTAGTTCACTTTATCACTAGCCATGGGCTGTACAGGGCTGTTCTCTACCCAAGATGCTTGGCAGAAGACAAGCTACGCAAATTCGGAGGGGAGGCAACCCCCTAATACGCCGTACTGGAATGTCAGCTAACGTTAAAAGAAAGGGAAACAATGCAAGTTCCATTACATGCCAACGCAATTGATAATATA
>CABFVX010001729.1:0-56569 GCA_902151425.1 Timema shepardi
GTGTAATGGTAGGGTGATTGTGAGATGAAATGGAGGACCTACAGTTTAACGTTGAATCCGAACCACGGTGGAGGCCTGGCATTCCCAACATTCACAAGATGTCTTGTCAGAGGTGAAGGAAGGGTTTCGTAATCAGATAAATCTGTGCCGAGACCCAGGATTGAACCCTTGCCGCCAGCGCAGAAGTCTGACACCTTACCCCTAGACCTCCAAGTCACCAGCCTTACAATCAATAAATATCCCGGAAAATCGGTAGTGAAATGGGCTCTTAAAACATTTATAAAGTTTAAATCGACTATAGCAAGTAGTAGCATTAGTAGTGCAAAAAACAACAATATTAAATGCGACAAGTACAATCTTTCGACTCTAGTTCTGTGTAAAAACAAAGCGTGCTCGCAAATCGTTCATGCATGTTATAGAGCAGTATCTTCCGAGTTATAAGAGCCCAAAATCACCTTCGTAATTACTACCTCTTCACTCACACAAAAGCACTAAAGTAAAAGTAGTAAAATAAGTTAACCACTGTAAATAATAAACTTTACACCCTTGGGTTATCTAATCTTCAGTGGAATAAGAGAAATCTGCCTCCTAACATTAGTCACGGAACTGGCCGTAGAATGTGTACAGTCGGTTACAAGTAATTGTGTAGCCAACAATCTTTATTAAAAATGTATAAATGTCTCGAAATTTGTTTTCTTCCAACCCACTATTAGTTGTGATTTGAAGGAAAACTCGAAGAAATATTAAATACACAAACAAATGATGTGTAGTAAAAAGGTATACTGGATCGAGTAATTCACTTTTGTGACTAACAATTATAGTCAGCTAAAGTAGAGTTGGTAATTTTTTTTAAGTAATTCGTATTTAGTACTCACCTAGTAATTATAATATAATGTTTCCGTTGCATCCATTCATATTTAAAAATACAATATAGTAGGCTTATATAAATCATGTAGTATTTAAAAGCTATGAATGATCGTGATGGTCCGTATTACCGGCTGATTGGCTAGAGAGGTCTATTATGAGGAGGAGCAGCGCTGCCAACTATTTTGGGTACACAAGGACACCTTAGGGGGCAATTAAAATGTATATAAATAAATATGTAGATACTTCACATTTAGAGCTTATAATTTAATACATTATTTTGGATGTAATTTATTTAGTTAATTTTATATCTATAGCTTGAATTATAAACAAACAACTTTGGGGGTAGGAAGATGAAGATAAACTAAACAAATAATGGTGATTACCACTGGTATAAACAACTCTGGTTCGATCCAAGGCTGTATCAACATTATTTTAGTATTTGTGGTAGTCATATTACAATTCGTAGCAATAAAGTTGGGCCTATAATATTAAGTTGGTAGTTCTAGGTTAGGTTAGCTTGCAAGTCTAGTGCTGATCTAATGGTAAGTTTAGAAAAGGCAGTTAACATTTCAAAATATCTTTAATCTGACATCAATTCCTATAATTAGAATAAATAAAAGGTCCAACATCTTTGAGCTCGCTGTGGTGGCCACAAGTTCTAATGCGTCAGCCTAGGAACAGATTGGACTATCTATGGCGGGGAGATATGGTTTCGAATCCTGGTCGGGTTTGATGAGGGTTGTTTTTCCAAAATAGTTCTCAACTCTCCTTCCACTCATGTGCAGGTACACTTTCTTTAAAATTTAACTTTCCTCGTCCTTAACCCATTAGCTTAGTTATTATAAAGACAAATAGCCCAAACGGGTAGTAAGACGCAGTGCTAAACTAACAGATAAAGAAAATAGGTCGGTTGGTAGCGCGTTATCTTTATGAGCTGCGGATATAAGATTCGATTTACGGAAGGGCTGCCAGCTGAAAATGTATTCTTTTGTAAGTAAGTATTCATCTTAATTTCCTTTCACAAAGTGGTTATATAATGGAGTGAGGTCTGGTTGTTGTGTTTGTTCTAGAGTCACGTTAAGGCGAGTAGCTATTAAAACAACGGAGTTAAGACCAAACAAAAATTGTGTTTCTTTGTTCTGTGCTGGCGAGCACCAACATGGCGGTGGTTGCTGTCAGGCGAAATCTCCAGCGACATCGCTGACAGGACCGGACTTCCAGCAACCGAGTTCGATCCCTGTGTCCTGATCACGATCACGCCGCAGGTGACGAAGTAATCCACCATGTCATGTGGGGAATCACGTCATGTTTCATAGGTTTATTTAAACCCGCGGTATTTTCGTCAACAGAAAGGGGACACGGGGGCAAGATTTAAAAATAGAAGCAGAAATATTACCAATATGATAAATGGTATAATACCATTTTTAATGTAATGCATCTTACTGCTCGTCCGAGATATTCACAGTTTGTAATGATTTAAAAACATAGGTAGATAAGGATTAATTTAAAGTAAATGCAAGAGCATGTCTATAGAGAGTGGAAACCACACCCGAAGAAACCCATCTCTCCAACTCCATCAAAGGAGACATGATGTAATGCGAGTCTATCGACTGGTACTATTTCTCCATAAGTATTTTTCACAACTTAAAAGAAAAGATTGTTTATAAAAATTTATGTCCAAGCTAGGAATAACTGTAAACTAACAAGGTTGAAGCCACTATATTTTAAAGGTAGCACAATATGGTCTATAGTGACTCTGCAATTTATTTAACAAGGCGAGCGTGTCAATACTCTTAATTCTTACTTACTTACTCCATGACATTAGGAGCTCGAAATTAAGTTGCAGCACTTACAAAAGTACGCCACATATCCCTATCTTGAGCTAATTCTATCTACTTGTAATACTATAAACACAATTAGAGGCCCTAAAAACAAAGAAAAACTGACAAAAATAAAGGTTTTTAAATTATATATATATATATATATATATATATATATATATATTAAGGACTTGATTCAAATCAATTCAAGTTGCTAATCAAATATGTAGAGTCTAATTTTCATAGGAAGGACCTTTTAGAAAATACCAACTTTTGTTGTTGTTTCGATCAACAATGATAAAATTTTGCTTTATTGTTAGGGTTTATTGTCCATAGTTATCAAAAGTAACGACTGCAGATCCCAGGACTTGAAGTATGGCTACGTTAAGGTGTATCTGACCCTATATATATATATAATTTCTGTTGTCAACATCCCTTTTATCAACTAATACAAAGCCTACAGCGATGAATAAGATATAAGTAGATATGATTTTTGACAAACTTCTGACATAGCATACTCAGTTTACGTTAAAACACATTGTTTGTTTAAGATTTAAGTTAAAAGAAAAATCTAACAATATTTTTCTATCAACTACCAAAAATAAACTCTCTTTGCTATTTTGTGTATACACTTCGTTAAGTATTTAATTTCAACGACCCAAGAAAAAATTATTTTAGGGAGGGAGGGGGGGGGGGGTAGGTTGAANTAGGTTGAATGTTTGAAAGTTTCACAAGGGTTACTTTTATAGCTGTTAGAGAGTTAAGTCCCTTCCTATTAAGATTTAACTTTTTTTTACGATGGTCAGTCATGTCTAAGGGAAGTTTGAAAATTTATTCTCCATTTTGATCAATTACAGTTATTATGTGTGACGAAATTATGCATTGGTGAGTACTTATTGAATGTATTATGTGTATACTATATTGTCCATAAAACATAGTGAAAAAGAAATACAGGTTTGAAAAATAAGTATAGGCCTATGTACGATATAACTAAATGTTGATTTTCACAGAAATCCCGTTATTTTAATACTGGAAACTTTGTTGCCACAACGATGGAAGCAAAATATTATAATTACATCAAGATTAATAATCCTTTTAGTTAATCATGTAAAGATAAATTATACAGTGATCCATAAGGAAGTCATATTGAAAGCTTTTGCTATCAACTTATTAATATATTAATAAAGCAAGTTATACATATTTATAGAATGCCAAATATTAGTGACTTCGAATTAATGTTAGTCGAACGTGGACTTCCTATAAAAATAAATCAGAGTTTAGTTTGATTTTTAGGAAATAATTTATCGCTAGATTTTTTTTATGTTAGTCATATGCAAATGTGTATAAGGTGTCTTGGTCTAAAGCAGTGGTTACCAAGTTTTCGTATATCGTGGATCCACTCAAGCCAAAGATAATTCACCGCTGCCCCCTTAATCTCCCCGCCATACGAGGCGGCATTAAAAGCCTGCACACTTATTTCTATTACTCTACGTAGCTCATTTCGTTTTAATAAAAGAAAATATACGTTTAGTCTGGCAATAAATGAGGAAAAACCCCAGATATTTAAGCAAATTCTAAATAGAGAATACTTTTGATATGATGTAAAAATAAAAGTTTTTAAAAAACCTTACAAATCTAAATTTATTTCCCGGACCTCCACGGGACTCTTCGCGTACCCCAGGTAGGGAATCTTTGGTCTAAGGCGCCACTTCACTCTTTCAATAGGCTGGACTGCCTATTATGGTGAGATCAGGGTATACATCCACTATGGGTGGGTTTTTTTCTAAATTGTTTTTCACTCTCCCACCACACAAATGCATGTATACTTCTTCTAAATTCAACCTTACTCATCCCTAAAACATTAGCGTAATTAGTTAACATGCGTACAGCTCGAAAGAATAGTAGGGAGTGGTGATAAAAAAAAAGTTTCTATAAGGACTATCGGCGATCAAAATATGAAATACAGTTGAATTGAATGATGTACCCAGTGATGGCTGTGTTCGCAACCAAAGCTAATTTCCGCCTTCAAATTCGTTAAAAGATAAACAAACCAATTAATTTTAAATTAATTAGATGAATTAGAGGATAATATTATGCTCTCAGACAAAATAAATAAACCCAGCCCGCCGATGATAAACAACGATAACATAAATATCACTCGTCCTGTACTGCTGTGTTACATCACGAAACGTACACAATCATTATTATTTACATACAAAATAAACTCAATAAAATACACGAACCAGTATACGATACAAGTTTAATCGAGTTTCTGTTGTGTCTATTAATAAATAATGTGTTTTATAAAAGTTTTTGTTTTCCTCGTGATTTGAAATGTAAGTATTGATACACGGTAAATATTTGCGTGAGATTCTTATCGTAACGACTGGAGAACATGCTAATACTGCTTTATGCGGTGGAAGTACACGAACCTCGTTACTGGAATGTTCCGTAAGAACAGTTCATTTTGGATATATAATCACGCATTACTAGGTCTGGATGTTGCCACTCACTCATTCAATATTTTATGGCGATAGTACACTCAGTTTACCCTGAAAGGTATCAAGCTTATCTTGAACGTTTCTACTATGGCGTAGCTTATATGAGTGCAGTCAACCAAGGAACGCCGCGCTGGTGCTGCACTCTTCGGGGTTGGGCTTGAGACGTAGTCTCTACTCTTTCCCCCCGTGGCTTGGATGCTCTCCCGATGGGAGAGTGTTGGAAAGATGGACTTGCTTATCTCAGATACACTCGCCCAAAATCTCTATAAGGTGCCTCCATGTTGGCGGTCCCTGGGCAACGTCCTTCCTTGCTCGGCTGAGCAGTGGCCCCGACCATCTAGTCAGGGGAGTTGGGCGGCTGAATCCTTTTAGTCATATGTGTGAGAGAGGGCCCCCAATCGCCATACACACTAAGCGGTTGGTAATGCGTACTCCATTTCGGCAGAGGATGGATGGTCAGAACACCTCTATGATGTCCTCCCCTGGGCAACTACGGGTCAACGCTTTGGGAAATCCGAGGCTGTTTTTGACCTGAATGACGCTTGTGTCACTATGGAAGGGCCAACTCTTCCCGCCAAGGGCCAAAAGAAGACGGGAGGTTTTTCACGAGCTACCGAGTGATGACGGTATCGTAGACTATTCGGGGTTATTGGACTCACTGCGAATGCTTGTACATGTGGCTCCGCAAAGAGGGTACGGCCACACGCGAGGTTAGAGAAGCCCACTATCACGGTGTTTGTTCCCTCCGTGGTCACCAGGAGTTATGTCATTCTGTTCTGTTGGGTCTTGGGTGAGCTTGGTGCGGAAATTATCTGACTCTTACACGCTGAGATAGATAGCCTCTTGTGGGATAGATACGGCATCACAATCCGGTTGAGAGAGAATCCTTAATGTAATACGCTAAGGAGAGAATGCTACACTCCATTTACCTTAAAAGTTATCAGTCATGCTTTGATATGCTGTATTAAAATATGGCGCTATCATATAAGCTCCACCATAGTGGAACCACTCGAGGTAATCTTGCTGTAAAAGGGCAAACCCCTATTCTAACGTTACCGTAACACGGTTTGACCAAACAATGTATGTTCACTTAGAACACCAGCGTGGGTTTTCTAGCTTTTGTTTCTTGCTGCAATTACGACCACGTGACATGTTAAGATCATTGATAAAAGTTGTTTATTGAATAACATTTTTTTAGCTAAATAAATAAATAATAATAATGTTGAATCTGATGCCCAAATACTTACATAGAGTAGGATTATGGTACAAAATAAGGACTTCCGTTGCACCCAACTACCGGATAAATATTGCTATTGGGAGGTTAAAGTTATCCACCCGATAAATGTTATCAGCCACTGTGATGTTTTACGCGTCTTATGAACTGAATTTATCTGCCAGATGGTTATCTGTAGGATAAATATATTTTTATTCAGGACACGCAAGGTTGGTACTGTTTTTATTGGTGCGTGTATGCATATAAGCCCTGCTACAACCTAGCGAGTGGTGAGAACGCTCAGCATTTGTTAAATAATGGCGGATAAACGAGTGCGAGGAAACAGATGGCGTCACGTGGGCGCAGAAGCTAAGATGTCTTGCAAGAACTAATTTCAGTGTCTGCCAAAATGTGGTCAATAGTTGGGTACAACGTTTACAAAATTTCATTTATTGTGCTCATATTTTTATAATGTGTTCTTATATAAATATAACATTACAAATAGCTTGTAATTTTATATAAAAGTGTGAATTAAATGTTTTAACTTTATATAGTTAGAGCCCGGGCCTGTTCTTACTAAACAGGTGAAAAAAGATTTTAACCTAAAAACAGATTCTGATAAGCGAAACCTCATTAAAAACCACACGTCACTTTGTCAACAGCCATTTTAACTTCCAGATAAAAGTTATCATGCACTTAAACCTCCCGATAAAAATGTGATGGATAAATACATTTTATCTGGCAGATAAATGCTATCTGGCAGTCATAAGACGCACTTTTAACTTATCCACCAGATAGAAATATTTATCTATCAGATTAATATTTATCCATGAGTCATAAGACCGTCCCTTAGTTACTACATAATAGGATATAGGTACATTACAGGAATAATGATGATTAACAAAGTGAGTTTTTTAATTAAGAAACAAGAAAAAAGGCACATAGAAATATAAGTTGTAAAGATTAAAACCATCCAATGATTATGATTAGAAAATTATAATCGAGTATGAATAATCAAATAGATGACTATTGGTGTGAAGCACCTCTATAACTGGTGATAAGCACCTGGGAACACCCTACAACCTGCACACTCAGGGCATAGGTGTAAACACTGGTACTCGTAGCTCGTTAAAATAGGACCGCAGCTAATGCTCCCAATAGGGCAATAGAAAATGACACTAAGTTATAGTAACTTAGAAACAGTATCGACAAAAATAACCTCTTTATTCTTTATGCCAGTCTGGCTTACTTCAACATTAAATAACATTCAATACTTAGATAACCTCATAATCTTAGTCCTAAAGATCTACAAGGTAAGAAATTAACATTAGCTAGCTAGCAAGAGCTAGAAATTACAGTTAAATTTGTTCCTTGAAGAGAAACCAATCCTTTGAATCTAATTAGTGGCCAGTTACCAGGCATCTAGAAGCAATTACTACTATGGCCAGACCTCTCCTAAATAGTACTGCCAGCGAAATCAATAGTATAAATTTTTAAGTTAGCCTGCAACGCAGATAATAACATTACTCATTAACGAGATCAACTTGATCACTTCTATAGGCACCTCAAGCGGGTCGTACATAACAAACATAACCCTGCGAGCCACTCCTCAGAACGAGTAGCCCATCCACAGGTTGCGTACCTCAATCAGTACAAACTTAGACACCTTCATGACAGGTGTGAAACAGGGGACCCAGTTAGGTCGTATAGTGAAACAAAAGATAACCTGGCAACTTCCATTAGTTTATCCTACGTTATTCTATAGCCCATTATGGTCAAACAGTCTAAGACGTCTGTTCATGACCTCAATATTTGCAACCTAGTCTAATAAACGTAGAAGGATAGAGCGTATTGCACTCTATAATAAACTATGCCTGATGGGCATAGGAAAATGTCTGAACAACTGACATAAACATTCTATGTCCTACGGACATAGTATAAATGAACACATAGATCAACTAAATAAACTATGCTATAAGGGTAAAAGGAAACAGACAAGTCTTAACTACAGTGAACAAAGTCATATGAACATTTACATAGGATCAACTATGCCATAAGGGCAGAGGAAAACATTTTAGAGTTACCTACAAAAAAACATTGTCTTGAGGACGATTTACACGAAATACTCTACAGCTCCATTAATAGAGAAAAGAAAAACGTCTTAAGGGCACAGTGGCAATACAATATCAATTATGTCTCCCGATACTCATGCTAAACTCCATAGATCAATATGCGGCGAGGAGGTGAGACGGACGCCACAATCATCACTGTCTTACCTACTAAGACTAGAGTCTTTATGAGTGGTGATCACAATATAAGTAACGTGAACCAAGGTCCAGCTCGTATACATACCAATGGGTCTGGGTGAATTGGCCGTGATTACTCCGAGTACAATAAGGGGGGAGGATGGTGCCTTATAGCTCCATTGGACTCTGCGCGCTTGCAGTCCCAGCTGGCCTTGCCTCAAACGATTCCGCGCTCATTTCTTCTTCCACCGGCCCTCGAATTAGAAGTAAGCTCGTGTTGTCTTCCACGGCCGATGTACTTCGTTCGCTGGGGCAATTGTGGGGTCGTCGAGCCGATATTGCAATAAGTCTATCTCTGCCACATATGATAGGAACATATTAGAACTAGTTATGATAGATTTACACCAATATGAGGGTTTGTTCGATTGTACGAGTCAAACTGTTTGATAGTCATGTTTGACCCGTTACACCGTGACGAGCTTCCTACCAAAATCAGGGTATATAATTATATCACTGCTCTCAAAAAAGACAGTTTCAGATCAGATGGCTCGGTTTGTTTTTGTTTTTTTCATTATAAAGTGTTTTAATAGTGAAAACTTTCGAACTATAGATTATGCTGAACCTTGATGTATTTTTGCGTACCCTCTTAACCAAAAGGGTGGGTTTTTCAATTATGTTTGTCCTCATCTTTCTATCCATATTTCCCTAGGACTATATACGAAACCATTAGATATGTTTTGTTCAAACTTGATATGTATATGTTATATATACATTCTTAGGGCATTTTTATTCTGATTAAATTATGGGTAGTTTTCTGATGAGTGATGACCTATTTTTGAAAATCAGAAATTTTTAGAAATTAGCTTTAATGATTTTGTTTAAATTGAATATCTGGCACATAAAAGCGTATACTTGTTTTTGGGGCTAAAACTAATATTTGAATAAATTTTAAGAATTTGAAAATTTTCAAAAATGGATCTTACGATTTTGTCTAAAATGGGTATCTGGGAAAGATTTTAAGTGCTAAATAATAATTTTTGTTTATTTTCTGTAAAAAACAAATCATTTTAATATAGATATATTTGAAAAGGTTATCACAAACAATAATTGACTATATGATAAATTATGCATAATTGCGTCGTACCATTTATTTTATTATTAAGTTCAACACAAAGTTTATTGATGGTTTAGTCTAACGACAAGTTATTTAGAGGAGGTGAACCCCAATTATTGAGGAGAGAGTGACAAACATTACTTAGAACCCCCTCTCCCCCTTCAAAAAACCCAATACCTTGGCAGAGTTTTGTGCTACCCATTAATGAAAATCTAATCTATAGGAATTCAAGCCCAGCCAGGGTCAACTGATTTTATTTGAGCGATATATATATGTAGCAAAATTTACATTGGAGTGGAAGTACGGCTGTTGGTCCTATTGTAACCTTGTTACAACAAAACATGGGATGATTGTAACACTCACCTATGCTGTCCCTGTTGACTCGCTTGGAATGGACTTCAAATACACGAGACACTCTCCGCAATACGCACTACATTCGACTGAGCCGGTGTTCGAGACTCTCCACTGGCGATGCGAAGCAGTCTCCCCCCTTCCCCAGACAAGAAAGCAAGTGAACATCGCCAAGCGCCCCTAACGAGCAGATTCTGGAACCTTCGGTATATGTTGTGCGTGTGGCCTATGCTCCAGGACTCTCTGGCTGGTTCAAGACCTCCCCTCCCTACCCCCCCACTCTGAGAGCACATTATAACTTCAGGGTATAAAGGTGTTGAGGTGCAACGAGTTGGCACGCATTATACTCAGGGGTTTTAGGAGGTAAGAGTCTTACTTCATAAGAGGACTCGTGACTTATAAAAATTCTCTTTGGCTTCAAACCTTTCTTGTATTCAAAATTCAATGTTTCGGACTTCTTATAAATTATATGTTTATATACTTTATTTATTTAACGAGTAGCGGCCGGGGTTCAATCCTCGGTCCCAGCACAGATTTATTTGATTACCAAACCCTTCCTTCACCTCTAACAAGACATCTTGTGAATGTGGGGAATGCCAGGCCTCCACCATGGTTCGGATTCCTCGTTAAACTGTAGGTCCTCCATTTCATCTCACAATCACCCTACCATTACACATTAGCGTAAGTGCGTATAGGCNTCTCCTTACATACATTGAACGCTACAATTTTCAAATAATAGCTCAGACTCGACCCAATCTCTAGCATAGCCCAAAGGGAGTAAAGACCCCATTGTTAACTAAAGCAGCCGATAGGCATATTAATAGCACCAAAATGAATACCAAGTTTTCGAAACCAACAATAGTAACTCCACCCTTTAAGCAATAAGTTGGACTCCGTTCGGAGATTAGTGAGCCAGGTGGGCCGCGGCCCCACTATTAACAACCCATAAACTTATATTTCTTAAACATAACAATAAACTATCCCAAATCTCCCTAACAACCATAAACATATATATATATAACGTAACAATAAGCTATAACCATAAAATATATATATATATATATGTTTATGGTTGTTAGGGAGATTTGGGATAGTTTATTGTTATGTTTAAGAAATATAAGTTTATGGGTTGTTAATAGTGGGGCCGCGGCCCACCTGGCTCACTAATCTCCGAACGGAGTCCAACTTATTGCTTAAAGGGTGGAGTTACTATTGTTGGTTTCGAAAACTTGGTATTCATTTTGGTGCTATTAATATGCCTATCGGCTGCTTTAGTTAACAATGGGGTCTTTACTCCCTTTGGGCTATGCTAGAGATTGGGTCGAGTCTGAGCTATTATTTGAAAATTGTAGCGTTCAATGTATGTAAGGAGACCAATTTATCAGCAATTTTGGGGTCACCCGTTGGTGGTTCCATTTCTAGGGTCTTAAGATAAGACTGAATATATTTTGCTATTGTTGTATCGCCCTTCTGGCTCTGGCATGTGTTTATGTGTTACTTCGCCCGTCTGGCGTATGTTGCCGCTTGGTGCTTGTAAACCTTTATGTGCCGCTCCCGCATCGAGCTGTATTTTGTTTGAATGAATAAAAATTATACCTCTCTTGTTTCCACCTCTGTCCATTATTTGATTGGGATGATGAGGGAGGCTGGTTGCACTATGTCGATTGTTGCACGTAAAAGAACCCTGCAAAGGATTTGAAAATACCTTTACCGGCAAAATTGGTAGGCCCTTTCACTCTCACTCATTGAAATTATCGTGTGCTGATATAATCAGTTGCTTCAGAAAATTTAGTTAAATACCTCAAATAAATAACTATTAAATGCCCTCTAAAACGTGTATAGCCAGGCGCTATTTTGATGAGTTTTCTTACCCTGGTTACATCATTTCAATGTCCTTTTCCCCCAAAAGAGTTGAAACATTCTATACAATGCATAAGCCCGCATCCAATTTTATTCAAATCAGTTTATAGTTTTTTGGGGCATAAAATCCTGTATTGGGTCAATGAGGTTTGTAATCAAATAAAGTAATAATGTGGTTCGTAATATTTTAGTAAAACAATGTTTCATGTTAACAATGTGTCTTTATTTACTGTGTTTTAAAAAGTTAGCATAAGGTTTTCATTGATCTACATACTAAATAAAAGAGAGCCGTATTATTACCAACTTTCAAGCTACACACAACTTTATTTATTATCTATCACAAGGCATAGAATAAATAAGTGGTACAAAGTTGCATAATCTTTCCTTTCCTCAAGAAACCTGAATCGGTCGACGTGGAGGAAAAAGTCACTCTTGTTTTGTCTTGTTTGTCAGTGACGAGGTCACTCACGACGTCAAATTATCTGGTTTGTCAGTGACGAGGTCACTCACTACGTTAAATGAACCAAGGCGTCACTCGCAATATACTAAACCACAGAAGACGGGGAGATCATGGTTCAATCTCGGTTGGGTATTTTGAGGGTAGTTTTTCCAAAATGGTTTCCTACTCTATCTACGCACAAATGCGGGTAGACTTAATCTAAATTCAACCTTAATCATATTTAACTCATTATGGTAATTAGTAAAAGGCGAATAGCCCAAACGGTTAGTAAAACGTGGCGCAAAAAAAATTAAATGTGAAAGGTCCAAGTCCTTAGTACCATACCGGAAATCGAACAAGGGACTTCCAGCTAAGTAGGCATGGACGCTACTAACAAAGCTAAGAAGTTGGAACTAGAGGTCGTTTCTCTTAAGCATACCGCACGTGGGATACATCTTTTAAGAGTCTGGTTTAGTTGAATTGAGGTAGAGAAAGTCAAGCTTCTATATTACGCCCTCCCCTTTCTTTCACACATGTTTGCGTGTGGTGGCGGTCGTGTGAGCTAGCGTGAGCGATGGCGAGGGTTAACTTATCAGGAAGTTACTCGTAAGAGAAGGGGAGGAGGTTCGAACATGCCACTAGCGATGGGGTTGTTAAGAGAGGGCAAAAGGGAGGTGGGGGCCGGCCGGATTTAGAAGCATCGAGTACTGCATTCGCTGGATTACACTTGACTAACGACCGAAACAACGTCCAGGGTTTTAGTGAAGGGAAGACATACATGTCTGCCCCTGTGTTAAGACAAGCTAGGCCACACGAAACCACGCTACTACTTAATGGTAGTAAATATATCACCATGACACCCTCTACAGGTGTGTTTTAATTAGTTCCCTTAACACATGAGCTATTAACGGATTAATCTGAGGAGTAGGGGTTAGGGCACAAGAGGGGTAGATCTGGAGTAGATTAAATGCATCTAAATTAGTATGGAGAACGTGTGGAAAACTACAGAAATAAAACCATCCCTAAAGAACCCAACCTAGATTCGAATCCCATCCTCTTAATCAAAGGTAACTAGACGCAATGGGTTAAACATCTGACACAACTCAACCAGTGGTGTTCTACGGGTATTGGTTAAGAATAAAACACGATTTATGTAGCGTGGATGTGGAGTTAAAGTAGAATGAATGAACTCTAAGCATAAAACTTTGTAATAAAAAAAAACTAAGTTAATTTGATTATAATTAAATTATTGTTTGTTGAGCGATGATAACAATAGTAGGCCTACATATTTTTGTTAAGAATATATGGAGCATAAAATATCATTGTTGTCACAAATTATGATTGATTGGACATTTAATTAGTATTTTCTAAACATTATTTCATCAGTACTTAATTAATCTGGGACAATAACGGTCGACCACAACAGGAATAATTTATAGAGCACGATATCTTACGCTAGCCTATGCACATTTACACCGCAATTCTTTAGAGCTAAAATCTAGTTTGATATATTTGTAGGTTTATTAAAACGTAATGACATGCTTTACAAAACAGTAAAAAAAATCTGAGTTATTTTACATTATTCAAAATATCCCAAGATTTACACATGATTATCATAAATATTTGTATGAAATGTTGTAAATTTCCCCACAAAAAAAATTTAGATAAGTAAATACTTAGGTCTACTATTAGTTAATGTAAAAGTCATGATATATTTGAGAAAGTAATGGACTGTTTTTAAGGAGTTTATTTGGTTAAATTTGGAAAAAGTTTAGACAAATAACGCTTAGATTTGATTTAAGTTTAATTTAGAAAGTTAATATAATGAGTTCGCTGGGTAACTAGACATTTGGAAACATATCTGTACCAGTCAATCGACTAAAAATTTACTTAAAGAGAAAATCTAGCTTAACATTTGTTATTGCAGTATAACATTTTGTCAAAATACCAAAATGTGTTTAATCTAAGAGACAATATTAATAGTTACACTTCATACGGTGAAACAAATCTCACTCCAATCAGCATGTCTGTTATTGAGTAGGTGACCTGGTGGTCTATGGGTAAGGTGTCAGACTTCTATGCTGGCGGCCGGGGTTCAATCCTAGGTCCCGGCAAAGATTTATATGATTACCAAACCCTTCCTTCACCTCTAACAAGACATATTTTGAATGTGAGGAATGCCAGGCCTCCACCGTGGTTCGGATTCCACGTTAAACTGTAGGTCCTTCATTTCATCTCACAATCACCCTACCATAGCACATTAGCGTAAGTGCATATAACCCGAACGGGTAGTAAGCCGCGGTGCTAATAATAATAATAATGTTATTGAGTAGCCATATGAGTCTGTCTTGTATGCTGAGACTAGAACTATACATTTCCAAACACATGCCATATAAAGGGCGAGTCTACTTCATCTTGACTATACAAGCCTGCCAGAAACCTACTTCGCTTGTCGTATGCTCTTAGGCGTCAATCGTTTAATAGACTGAACTTTCTGTGACTGGGAAATCAGGGTTTGAATTCCGATCGAGTATAGTGAGGATGGTTTTTACTAAATGGCCTTCCCATCATCTCTCCAAGTAAATGCTGATACATTTTCTTTAAATTCTACCTTCCAATCCCTACCAATTAGTATAAATATATGGATAGCTTGAACGTGTAGTAAGACACGGTGCTCATTTAATATATATAATAAAGAATATTTATATAATATATAAATGCACACATAGACACAGACTCCTAGAAATAAAATTACAGCAAACCAGAAACTTTAAAAAGTTAACCTATAATATATATCGACAATGTGGCGGTGACCATCCCTACAAAGACAACAGAGATAAAACGCAATCTATAATGAACTTAATTCTTCTTTTTATCAGCTAACATCCCTTTTATTCTTTTTATCGGCATCGTTTTGTTGACCCGAGCCAGCAAAAGCTTTGCCTTGGAGACTTTGCGACCATTAAAAAAAACTTCCCCAACACCCCCAAACCAGTCACGTGATCCGCCGAGGCTATTGGCTTGTTGCACGCGACGCCGCCATGTTACTTTTACACTTCAGCCTAGGGGCTTCGATATAAGCTGCTAAGAAAACAGTGGCGTGTGAAGGCCGGGTTTCTTGGCGGAGAATGAAGAGTTTCGGTAAACTTTGTAATTTTTTATTATTATTATTATTGCCTGTTTGGGTAACTAAGTCCTTTTTGAACAACTATTGACGTTTCTGACTCCATTAGAATCAGATTCTTACAGGGTTACCACTATTTTTTATTTCAAATATAAAATTACCTGTGTTTTGCAGGGTTTTTTAAAAGGCATTTACATTTTTCCTGGCACTCTCTAGAGTAGTTTTAAAAAACAACATTTTAATTTTAATTTTTTTTTCTGTAAAGTAATATTACCGATGTTTTAAAACAAGAATAGTTTTACTTTATTGGGAGGTTTATACAACCGAAGATTTGAGGGAGAAAAAAGTAGGGCGATGGGAAAATAGTACATGAGTTTAATACACCTTCTTAATGTTTCAGTTCACTTTTTATTCTCATGCAAGAACCTACTACTCAAATCATGAAGTAAAAATGTTCAAATGAATATACACATATGTTTGTGTTGAGATTAGCCCCCTCCCCCAATTCCGCTTAAATAACTCAACGAGACAAGACTGAAGCCTGTTTTCCGTGTGCCCGCCGACGCAGATTCTCAACTATTCTACTTGCTAAATGAAAGATAGATAACTGATGAATAAAACATCTCCCAGTACAACACTTCGGGGCTCAAAACCCAGCCTTCCAAATCAGTGTCAATCTCACCGGCACGGATGCCCAACTCTGTCTGTATTACAGGAATTAAAGATTCAAGTTGCTTACGTCAGTGTTCACGTACTACGTGAAGCACGTAGCGTAGAGGAAATTACCAGGTTATATCGTCAACTTGTTTTGATACCTCGGCCCTGAGGGAGGGATAATCTAATGCATGCACGATCCCGTCTCCAGGGCGACATGGGGTGTGTTATCAAGTTTTCAAGGCTTTCCTCCAGTTAATCGCTCATCTCCAATATAATCTAATTAAAAGCCTACCCCTCAAGCTTCGGGGTAGGTTGTCTCTCTCTTGCTCACTCCCTCAATGAGGGGTAAATTACGGGTAAAGGGTTGGAAGATGCGGTCCCATGAGAATACAAGCACCCACCTCCGTCCCCTTAGTATTCCACAAGGATCTGGGTACTGATAGTTCGTCAGGAGACGTCCCTCGATAGGAATCACCGAGACGGACGAATAGACTGAAGGGAGGTGTATAGAAAGTTTAGAGGTTTTCGGTACGATCAAAGACTGTGAGCTTATATTTTTGATTCATCATATATTTATTTTGTTGAGTGAGAATTTATTAATTTTGTCTTGCTTTAATGCCATAAAGTTGTATTGATTGATTGATTAGTGTCTAATTGTTCAGTAATTTATTTTAGAAATGTTGGAATATTTACTATAGATTTATCCAACAAAGTTGGTGACGTGACTTCAGTACTACTTAGATACTGTATTTTATTCTTGGTTGGATGTTATAGACTAAATGATGAGGACTGATATAGTCATGTTTAAATAAAGTGGAAGTGAAATACTTTCGGTGTGAGTAAGGTTAGGAAAGAGCTATTTGGAGCTCACTCAAAATTTTGTTTTGGGCGCTAAAAGTCCTTTCGTATATATGTTAAAAGCCTTAAACAATGATTATAATAATATGCTTATAATTACCTCTTACATAGCTAATAAGTGTTCACACAAAGATAGACCTATGGACAGATGTTTGCTCTAGTTAACAAAATGTTTTAGCTTTGACGCAGTCGAGTGTCAATGCGTTGAACTTTATGAGAAGATTATCTCTATTATTGGGATACTTGACCTGAACTTCCTAAACACAAATGATCTCAGCACACGACTTACAAATTTACTTGATTTAGTACCGTACAACTTATGCGTACTACACACCCAGCACTAGTACCTATATATGCACTAAACGCAAGCATGGACCCGTATACTTTACTCTACGAGTTATGGCACTAGGAACTAGCGAGTTAATTACACCGCTTTAAAAGGTAGTACGCAACATACCGCTATCAAAAACAGGGACAGCTATGGAATTTTTTAAGTGTTTCTTGATGGGATTTTTTTTTCTTACGGTGCGAGTTCATCATGCCCACACACAACCCCCAAGCTGGTGGAGCACCCCTATCGGGTATTGCGACTGCTTATTCAATATATTCGCAGCTAACCTTTATATATGGGCGAACCAGTATATAAATCGTAAACATCTAGGTCAGCGCCAGAATCAAACCAGGGTTTCCTATATTACGGTCAAACTATTCTAGCCAGGGGATGGGCAGCTTCAGAAATTGATGGGTCACCTTTGAGAAAGATCGAGACGGATTTTAAGTCTTTATATGCTACAAAAGCTTGCGATGTTCGATTAATACGGGGCTAATTTTAAGTGCGGACTTGCACAAATATTCGTATTCACATATATAAAGGCAATGCTGATGCTGATGATGGTTGCAATAATAGTATAATACAACTATACTTTCAAGGTAATGACAAAACTATTTATTTAAATATAAAACCACTGTACCCTATTAATACAAATAATATGAATTGCCTTTAAAAGATTAGAATAAAACAGTTAAGCACTTTCTTAGATTTTATTTTATGTATTCATAAACCTAGATAGGTTTTTTCTGCTGCAACCTCTGAAGGATGGTATCATTCTTGAATTTTTGTCAATGTTGATTATTTTATATAAAATTTTCATCTTATTTAAAAGGTTAATTCTACGAGGGTGGTTTCCACTATATAGTGTATAAGTAAGTGCTTACCACCTTGCCATGTAAGATGTTACCCATTTTGATAGCGCTGTTTAATTCCATGAAGGTTGTTTGTCTAGACTCATTGTATATAGTCCATGAAACTGACAAAGACTAATTAGTCGTGGCTTCTTTCAGTATCAGACAAATTAAATGCTGTGTAGGCTCACCTCTATGTACCGCTGGTAGAGGAAAACATTGTTTCACCTCGCGAGGTTCCCTATTTATGTGGTGGCACGGCTAAAATAAGAAACTAAAAGGTAATTTATAAATCCAGACGCGCTAACAAACATAGTTGGTATCCCTGACCAAAAACAATAGAGGGGCGGCTGCTTGCCAAGCAAATTAATTCCCGTAGTTACAGGAAGATTTTGTCCAATTTCACAACAGTAATTTAATTATTACACTTAGAGCAGTGATTGCCAAATAGTGGTCCACGAACAAATTTTTATTGGCTCAATAAAGGGTTTTATAAATGTTCAGATTTTGTAATAGTTTGAGAATAGAGACTAATGAAAAAAATTGGGAGAGTGAAAAGACGAGGGTGGGGAGAGAGGTGAGGAGAGGGGGAGGTAAAATAAACAAGGTGAATACGGATAAGGAAATCAGGTTTCATGTTCGTACCTATGGCGTGGACGTCAATGCCGCCATCAACATAAACAGCAAACCAGCGCATCCACCGCATACGTCTCATTATGAGATTTTTTTTTGTAAAATTATAATCAATAATAAATTTTAAAAACACTAGGAATATAAATATTAAACTAAAAAAAAACCTACCTCTCATGATTTTTTTTCTTTTGGGTATTTAACGTACACTTTCTAAACCGACTGATTAGATCAGCACACGACTTATAAACTAACTTAAATATAGAAGAGACACAACACCCAGCCCTATAAGTTAGTTCATCACATTCAACCAATAATCACCACCATAAATAAGACCTGAAGATGGTGTAACATATAACACCGAAACATGTCGTCAAAGAAGACTAGGTCAAAAAACTAAAGCGCAAATAAGAATATGGGAATAAAATAATAACAAGGAATATTTAATTATATCATTTATTACTCCTTACCAAATAAATATGGACTTTATTTAAAACCTTTGAATAAAGATAAAAAATATAATAAAAATCAACTAAATGTATATACTAAAGCAATATTTTATTTATTGTGTCAAAAAAAATTGTTATAGGAATTGAAGAAAAATAAAACTGGCCTTAACTTTAGCTCCCTTTCACCCCAGGTTGACCCTAATTCCACTTAGAGTAAACCACTTTCTGCTGCCGGGAGTGTACGTATTAGCTTTAAACAAGGCCTTTACTAATGTGTGGCGTTCTTGGGTGATTACGCTTTCCGGCACCAAGATTTTAGTTCAGCGAAGTGAAATTACGTGTTTATTTTTGTACACCGTCTCTTACTATCCACACGGGATGCCCACATATGTACATAAAATGTAGTATGAATGAGGAAGGTAGAATATAGGGTAAATGTAATCGCCTTTGCGTGAAGGGATAGAGGTAAGCCATTTAAGAAAGCCACCTCAGTATATCCGGTCATAATTATAACCCTTATCTTAACCTCCCCGTCACTGTCAAACCAGACAAGACAATGTTGACGCCTTAGCCAGCGTGCCCGTTAGTGAGGGTTACAACGTGTTTTATAAAGTAATCGGTCTAATGTCACTTGAGGCATGTATATAAAATATCCCTGAGAGGTGCAATATGAGATAACTTTCTGGCACCATTTATAAAACATCTTTCTCACTCGCTTATAAAACTTATGTGATGAAAGCAACAAGTGATCACAGCAATTTAAAGAGTTTCCTAGGTCATATTCTCGCTCACAGATTGAGCGTGCGTCACTAACCAGACGCACTACTCCTGATGGATGAGTAAGCACACTAAAACAACATTTGGGTTGCAGACTCTCAATAAAAAGGTTTCTAGCATCGAATTAAAACATTTAATTTAGGGGTCTAGTACAAAGAGCTTAAATTTTAGGAAATGTTCCAGTATTTGTTTGAAGATAGAATGTAAAGCCCCAAATCACATATAGAACCGATTCACATTTTGTTCAGTCAAGAATCGAGATAAAGCCTCCCAGCTTATAATTAATCCGTGTTAGTAGTTTACATTGTTGGTACAGGACACACAAAACAGATCTGTAATATTTTCTTTAATTTAATTTTCTCAGAAGCTATCGAGAAAAAATTATTTAAAGGCCTATGATAAAAAATAATACTCTTAGCTTCCTCTTGCGCGTGAATAATAAGGTCAATTTCAACACGTGACGTGTGCGGGCGGGCAGCTGTTGAGTTTCCTCAAACTAGGTTTCACTAATTCTCCTAGAAACCGGCTTGAATAATTTAGTCCTATTCTCATACACTCTTGCGAGGAGTTTATTTTTGCCGTTGTCAGCATAGCTCAGGTTATAAAGGGATATCACATTTCAAGCAGATTTTAATATCTAAAAACAACTATATTAGCTTATTCTTAGAAACACAACATTATGTTAACACCTTCTAAGGAAAAAGTCTTGATCAATCCTTATTTTTATGGAATACAATCCAACTATCATTGAAAAAGCATTATCTGACCGATATAAATATTTCTAGAGATACTTTCACTTATTCATACGTCAATTCATATAATATGCAGGAGTCATTTTTGATAAGTACTATTAATTTCTATGAAATAATACTAATATAAGGTAAAATTTTATCAATGTTTGCCTGAACAAAAATTGTTTGTATTTATAATAAAATGCCTTTACTATGAAAATTTGACTGTAATTGACAGTTTTTACGACATAGTGCTCCACCAAGACAATTCTTATTTGATTATTTCCCATGTATTTAAGAAATAAGGGTGTCAAAACTATTAAAAATAAAGAAAGTTTGGTTTTTGAGTAGTAATAGAAAGGCTATTGATTTAGTTATAAAGACTGGAATGCTACAACAGTAGAACATTTATTATTATTGACGCAAATATATATTAAAAATAAAGTATGATTTGACATACCAACGATGTTAAATGGTTTTTATTGTCAAAGTAAAGAATACATTTTATTTTGATGCCCAAAATAAAATGGGTTTCAACAATTGCATCATTTTATTTTCTATTTGTTTTGTTGCAGGTCTTATTGCCTTACTGGCCATCCAAAATTTTACTACACTAACGGGAAAGGGACGAGGAAGGTAAAATGTAGAGAAAGTGTACCAATACTAACATAGAGGGAGCCTGCAAAACTATTTAGAGAAAAACTCTCTTAGTATACTAAATCGGGAATCGATCCCGGTCCCTCCCATCAGAGAAAAGTCAGACTAGACTAGACTGATATTTATTCCAAGTGAGCCCCTACGAAGATGATATTGGCTTTGGATTAGTTTTTTTTTTATCAATCTGGATATGGGCTGCAGACCTTTAAAAGTTGAAAGTCAGCAGCAAAACTTTTCTCACGGTTGGACGAAAACAAAAATAGAAGAAGATTATAATGTTGTTGAGATTACTGTAGAACCCTTTTAGTATAATCAAAACGGCTTCTACTCTTAAGACTACCCCATTTTCCGGGAAATTATAATTCGGGTACGACGGGTTCGTAGGCGATTCACGGTGCCAAATTGTTTAAGAGTCTTCCCCATTGGCTGTTGCTAATCAGAGTACACACTTTCCCTTTTCGCTGAACCACCAGCAGCGGCTTCCCGAACCTGTGGCGCGCACGCGCATTAACACTGATACGTCAGTGCACTCTAGGGAGTACGGGGACAACTACATTTAGCCTCACAATAAGGGGACGGCAGGGGGTAAAAACAGCGCGAGCACAAGAGAGATAACGATAATGGCGAGAGAGAAAGCTATATAAAAGAGAATTCATGCGTTTCTGTGAGTTTAGGATAGAAGTTGCTCGACGAATATTAACTATGAAATATATACCCAAGCCATCAAGAAATATATAACAATTTTCCCCTCTTTTGAAACACATTTAGGGCGGTATGCAAAAACGTATAGTGAATGCTTAGTGGACCGTTAGTGTGGTCGCAAGCACACTATCAATCCACCTTTTAACCTATGGTGACGCAAGCAAACCCACGCTATTGCCCACAAAACAACCACTTAGTCAAGTTCTTGCATACAGCCCTTAATGTAAAATAATAACGTACTTATCAATGGTAGGAACGCCATAGGAAAAACCTTATCTGACATTCAAAATTTGTAACCTATATTAATAAGTTTATACATCAATTTTGCTCCCGTCACTTTTGATAGGTTTAGGATAGATATAGTACCACCTTGTTGACTAGTCTACAACATTTTATACCACCTTGGTATTATAAATAGGTTATTAATTATTTTATTAATAATTACAATATATAATTATAAGTTTGTTCATGATTGATAAAGTGCTTAAGTAAAAAAAAGGCGTGGTCTTTAACTTAGCCCAATCAAAGATGATATTATTATTAAAAATATATTATCATGGTGAGCCATACATACTTACGCACTTTTTATTTTAAAAAATATTAATAACTATTTTATGTCACCCACTTCTGAGGTCGGGTGGTATGGCACGTCATTATCACAATAGTCTGGTCTGCTGATGATGGGGAAATCGCGATACGAATCCCCATCATGTATAGGCTATCAAAGGTTTTTTTCTAAATGGTTTGCCACTCCCCTTTTACGCAAATTCGGGTACCTTTCTACTAAGTTCAACCTTCCTCATCCTTAACTAGTAAGAGTAATTAGTGCATATGTGAATAACCCAAACGGGTAATGAAACGGGGTGACAAAAAAAAGATGTATGTCTTTGGCAGTGCTTACTACTACTACTACTAATGTATGAGTTAGCGTTGTCATCCTGCAGGCGAAGTTGCATGATTTAAAATTGTGCTTCTAAGGGCCAGTCTTATAACTCATGGATAAATATTAATCTGGAAGATAAATATTTATATCTGGTCGATAAGTTAAAAGTGCGTCTTATGACCGCCAGATAGCATTTATCTGCCGGATAAAATGTATTTATCCATCACATTTTTATCGGGATGTTTAAGTGCGTTGTTTTTAAGGAGGTTTCGCCTATCAGAATCGGTTTTTAAGTTAAACTCTTGGTTCACGTGTTTAGTAAGCACAGGCCCGGGTTCTTAAATATATAAAGTTATAACATTTAATTCACACTTTCATATAAAATGACAAGCTATTTGTAGAGTAATATTTATATAAGAACAAATTATCAAAATGTGAGTACAATAAATTAAATTTTGTAAACGTTGTAGCCAACAATATTGACCACATTTTGACAAACACCTAAACTAGTACTGTACTTGCAAGACATCTTAACTTATGCGCCCACGTGACGCCATCTGTTTACTCGCATTCGTCTAGCCGCCATTATTTAACAAATGTTGAGCGTTTTAGCCACGTTACATTTTGTAACGGAAGCAGTAGGACTTATACGCAAGTGCGCACCAATAAAATCAGTACCAAGCTCGCGTTTTCTGCATAAAAATATATTTATTCTTTATGATAACTACCCAGCTGATACATTCAGTTCTTAATACGTGTAACATATTAAAGTGGCTTATAACCTTTATCTGGTCACTAACTTTAACCTCCCGATAGCAATACTTATATAGTAGCTGTAAGACCGGCCCTTAGCCCCATGCTTAAATGATCACGTGGAAAATTATAATTAAATTAATCAAAGTACAGTAACCCCGTGTCTTCTTTGGTGCTACTGACAGCTCACGGCTTTAAAAACTTGCCAGACCAAATTATATATACCTACGCCGAACCAAATGATCTGCAAAAACATGTGTTTAGCAGCTGTCACTTCTGATAGTTAAAATTCAGGTATATACTTAAATGTTGATTGTCAGAAGTCAGCTGTGAGCTGTCAGTCAGCACCAAAGAAGCCATGGGGCTACTGCAGTAGTAAACTACTGTTCCGCGTAGACTTGACTATTTCCAATCTTCATGAAAGAGATATCAGGTGGTCGAGGGGAAAGGTGGGGTGCCCCTGCTAAAATACAACCGCCTATACGCATCACACACTTGTATTGCAAGTAGCCCAATTACCTCATTCAGGGTGTTACTGCATTGGCTTGTCCTGTAGCTTGTTCAAGATGTTCTATGAAAGATTGTTTACAAATAGCCTACATATAAAAAAAAAAGCCACACAAGGACCTTACTATATATAGTTGGATGTTTTATGAAAACAATATTGGTGAAACTGTTTATTTGTTAGTGACCTGATTAAATTAATCAAAAGTTGTATGTTTGAATAATGATTTCGAATACGACACGAAGATTGTGAAACTATACAATATAACCATATTACAGAGCCCATTAATGTAAGTACATTATTAAAATAATTTCAAAATAAAATATATTAAAAATTGTTTAAAATGCAAAGCTATTATACATTAAAAAAATTACGTAAGTTTGAAATAAAAATCGAATGTACTGGTATTGACTGAATGCATTGATTAGGGTGATCGACGACAGGTATAGAAGGAACTTATCCTGCTTCGATACCAGGCAATGTCTAAGTAATTTTTTATTTATTTTTTATCCCCTACGTTGACCATTCGGTGTTTTATGTGATGTTCCAAGGTTCCAAGTTATATTATTATATTAAGTTAATTATTAAGTTGTGTGATATTAATCAGTATTTAGAAAATATACGCTAAATATCCCAATAAAATATGTGACGATAGTTAGGAAAATTTCCCTCTGAGAGAAATATTCAGTCTTGTGCAGTTGTCATTTATTCGTAGGTAATCACGTTACGGTTACATAAACACATTCGTGAGAATTACCATCCACCCCTTTCTATCCCTTGTTGCCATCCAAAACATCAGGATTAAGCTCTGGTTCAAAATTCCTTCTTTGTTACACCGAACAAAACCTTTTCTTTAAGATTGCACGACATGTCTTAAGCCTTCCGCTCTGTTGAGTTGAAATAATAAATCCATTTATAAACAAACAGCTTCGTACAGTAGCGTTCATATAAAAAATATGTGGGGGGAAGCTATTATGCAATATGATAAAGCCAATCTTATCCGATTGGCATGCCACGTAGAAAGAATATTGGTTTTAAAATGTCCGCACCGAAACGGTATCATGTCCAGACCAAGTAAAAGTTGAAAAACTTATATTTTAATTGAACTAATAATATTTTATTTTTTAAAGGATATATTATATAGAAAATATAAGGTATTCATTGATAAATTAGGAATTATATGATTTTGGGGTCAAGCTTTCTTAAATTTTTAATAGGTAGTTTTCAAGTTAAAATAGTAGAGCAGCTCATAAAGATTAAGAAAAATTAAATTATAAGAACTGGCTAAATAAACAGTTTTTTAATCAACCCAGAGCATGAAAGGAAATTAGTTTCTACACTTATGTACATACAAACATACATACATACATACATACATACATACATACATACATACATACATACATACATACATGCATACATATACATATGCTTAATCACGTCATTCCCTTGCGGGGTAGGTACAAAAACTATGCTTATAGCTCAAAAAACAACTCCGTATTTAATTCATTCTCCCTAATTTACTCCACACTTCCCTATCCTTGCACACCCCCTTCACTTCAACAACATTCATACATCAAGTCATACATGATGTTATTCTTAGAACTCTTACTGTTTATCTTTTTCACATATTTAGCCACGTCTTATATGACCTAGCCCTTCCTTTCAATTCACACACCCTACCTTCATATATTTTATTAGTCAGTCGATCCACAATCATCCTCTCGACATGCCCGAACCAACATAAGATGACTCTTTCATAATGACCAATTGGATTCCCTTTCAAACCTCATTCTTTCAGCAACCATTCATTAGTGACTCGATCTATACGAATTTTCCCACATACATTTATTAGATATATCATTCCAACCACATTCACCTTGATCTTGTGTTTCTCCTGACAAACCCACGTTTCACATAAAGAAATTTGGCGTTAACACACATTTATACACTGCCATCTTTACCTCTTTCGATTCTACTTCATTCTTTACAATAATCCACATCCATACAACTACTCTCCTAGATGCACTCACTCATCTGTCGATTTCCCCATCTATCATTTTTTTTATAAAACATTATTCCCAGATACATTAATAATTTAGTGTTCCATTTATGTTGTGAATGTTTTATTTTGGGAAGTTATTAATTTTTTAAGGAAGTACCATATTTGAAACTTTTTTAGCACCACGTCTTATTGCCCGTTCAAGTTATACGCCTATTTATTAATTACACTAGTGTGTTAGGGATGAGGAAGATTAAATTTAGAGGAAGTTTACCCTCATTTTCGTGGCGGGAGAGTGGAAAATCACATAGGGAAAACCAACCTCAGTAAACCCAACCAAGATTCTAACCCTGATATTCGTCTGCAGTCCAGTCTAGTTCAAGAGTAGCGCCTTAAATCATGCGGCCACCGAAGCAGGTGAAACCTATTTCTATGAAACACAATAATTATACTTTTGATACTAAACAGGTATTGACAAATTTTTGTCAACAAATATATTTTCTTAAATTAGTATTTTTTTACAAACGCCTATAAAGTTTCAACATGCCACTATTCAGTTAACGAGACTGTAACCAAAGCAGGAAAAGATAAACCAGAATCATGTTTGTGATGCATTATTGTTCACAATGAAACACCCCATTACAACAATTATCTGTTAAAAATAATTAGAAAATGTAACGTATAATATATATTTTATGTTTAAGGTACGTCATTCTGAAAATAGAAGGACGATGAAAGAATACATGAAAAATAAAAAAACAAACAAATTAATAATGGTTTTGTTTTATGTTGTTGTTTTAGAGTATTATAAGCTGGCAACGCTACAAATATTTAGACTAGAATGCACTATCATACGCAACACATGATAGATACGCATTGTAGTTTATTTTGTGTTTATATTTATTCTAACGCCAAATGCCTTAAGATCATTTTAAAACAAATTCAGTCGTGTTTACAAATAATAAATCACGCATCTGTGATCAAGATAACCTTAAGTACTCAGTTTGAACTGTAAAAATTCTCACGTCAAATACGGAAAAAATAATTAATTTGAAACAAAAATTTGGCTATATATATAGTAGTATGTTAAAAATAGGGAATTAAATGATTATTCTAGAAAATATGCATCTATACATTTCCAAGATATACTAAACTCTATTTTATTGATTTAAATTTTATACAAAAAACTAGTTGAAAATAGAATGAACAGGTTATAACAAAATATATCTTTATTTATTTTCTTTGTCATATTTCAAAATAAAAAAGGAGAGTTATTTTTGTGATAATTGTGTGTCTGAGAGAGAACGTTAGAATAAACTCCCGCGTTACTTCCTGGCTCTGTAGAGTAAACCGTGAAAGGAAGTCGAGAGGTCAGGTAAGGTCGACAAGCGAACCAGTGGCGTGAGTTGGGGTGGGGACACGCTATCCGCCAATTAGAGGACAAGTCAGGCCGGGGAAGAAGCGGGGGGTCAGCGGACAAAGTTGATCAAGACGCCCAAAATCAACACGGACGGCGCCACTCTGGTTAGGAAAAGATTTGATTTCACCTTAAGCCCGACTAAAAAGTACAAAATAAATTATTTGTTACAAAATAGCATAACAATTAAAGGGAAATATCTACCGAAGAGTAGAGACGCGTTACAGACGTTGCGAAATCCCTCAATTTTAATAAGTAATTTAAAAATATTATTCAGGCCAAAATGATGGCGAAAGGTATCAACTTGCCCTATAGAATTAAAATCCTTAAATTTTAAATATAATTTAAAATCAATGTGACCAAAATTGGATATTAGCTTGTTTCCAGTGACATTTTACGAGAAATGTCGTGGTTCTTAGCTAAAAATAAAAATCTTAGGTAAATGAAGAATGCTTAAAGTGGTTTTGAAACTTCAGAACTGCCAATTACATAGTGAATACTATATACAGTAAGAAAATATTTCCCTTCAATTAAGCAGCACCTTTGATAATATTTAAGTAGACGTATCAGTGAATACGCAGAATTAAGGTCCTTGGCCCATTCGAGTGCAAGTCTAAAACCTATTTTGTGGGATGGTGAGCAGGAGGGGGAAAGGCGTGGCATGGCTTCACAACCGACCAAAGTAACCTTCCGCGCCAACAATAACAGATGGATCACGGAAACTGTAGATGGCGCTAGCTACCGGACAGGTCTTGCGGAAAAATCATACGTTTGGAAATATAAGTTTTCTCGAGAACGAGTGAAATTTTTATAGTAATATTCTCAACTCATCTTCTAAGATAATGTACCAATGTTTATTAGGTGTAACATTTTATTATTTTTCAAATGCAGACGGCAGTTTTGTATTGAAAAATGTCAAAATTATTGATATTTGATCACGGTTAAAATTATAGGTGTGTATATAAAAAGTATAACTTAATTCGTTAGAATGCATTTATACTTCTCATTGAATACTATTTTTTTCATCCTTACTTCATTAGCGTTTATATTGAAGAAAATAGTAACTAGATTTATTTTTTTATCAAACTGACGAGTGTTAAGTTATGTAGCTTATTTTAAAAACATAAAAAGTTCAGATTGATGGGGAAATACATCTCCTGTAGCTCTCCAACCCTAGTTTTAGGTGTAATAAGACACGTTTGAATCAATGTGTTTCGTTTCTAAGTTCACCTTTTCATCCATTCCAGTGGTTCCCAAACCTTGGGTCACAACCCAAACGAGGGCGGCAGGAATGTCTCGACTTTTTTAAAAAAACTTTATGAAGTATTACATTTACGAACATTATGAAGAATTAAAGGTGACCTGGCGGTCGAGGGGTAAGGTGTCGGACTTCTGTGCTGGCGGCCGGGGTTCAATCCTCGGTCCCGGAAGATTTATTTGATTACCAAACCCTTCCTTCACCTCTGACAATACATCTTGTGAATGTGGGGAATGCCAGGCCTCCACCGTGGTTCATTTCATCTCACAATCACCCTG
Source organism: Timema shepardi (assembly GCA_902151425.1). Taxonomy (NCBI): domain Eukaryota; kingdom Metazoa; phylum Arthropoda; class Insecta; order Phasmatodea; family Timematidae; genus Timema; species Timema shepardi. Next base: position 29,275 of record CABFVX010001729.1, read on the forward strand.
CCATTACACATTAGCGTAAGTGCGTATAATCCGAACGGGTAGTAAGACGCGGTGCTAATAATAATTATGAAGAATTACTGCAATGATGTCAACAGCAAGAGTGTTGAAACAAAGTTTTGAAATCCTCCTGCGCTCCAAATTTTGGACTCAGCTTAAGGACATGCCCATTCTGATTTAGAAAATGTAAAAGGTTCTTTGACCTTTTCTGAAAATATATCCTACCCCTGTAAACACGGATTTTCAGCTCTTGTAACGATCAAGATCCTCAGAATGATTTTCGTTGAACTCTTCCCATCAATAAAGGAATCAAACTTCAAGAGCCCGCCTACAAAATGGAGCAGCATCATGCTTGTCATTGAAAAAATATTTTTCTCTGTCACTAATTTTTTTTCGCGTGAAGATGTGTAATTTTCTATTTTGTAATATTAAAAAGTTACTTTAATTGATTCAACTTAATTAATAACATCTATCGATACAAAATAAAAACTAAAATTAACTCTACACAAGAATGAAACACTATTATAGTAGCCACTGAAATAGTCTTCTTTGGTCACTTACCGAGCATCGTAAGTCCTTAAATAATTATTGTTCTTAACAATTTTTTTTGTAACCAACTATTTTTATGACGTAATATAACTATAGACATGGCCACAATAGTAGAAGAAAATAATAAGGCCTATATTGAAAATATTTTGCTTATGTTATTTACGTGAACTTTCTAAACACATGGTTGTATCGTCACACGGTTTAAGAACAACTTACCCTAATAAAAATTACTTGTAGTCGGATCGCCATTGGAATAACTTTATTTTGACAGTTCAAAAAGTCACTAGATCCTCCTTACACCAAGCCATATATTAGGCGGCTGACACTTTCTACAGCTTCAATCTTGGCACACGTAAAGAAAGTTGTTCGCCTATGGTAAATGTAGGATAATCTACATTTGCTATAATAATTATTAGAAAAAAAATCTTCCAATGATAGTTCAACTAAACTATAAATCCCACCCTAGCGTCAGGAATACTAATCTCGAGGTAATTTGACGAAGCCAAACATAAATACTGTAATATTTAAGACAGCATACTGTATAGAAAGGGGGTCTTTTAAATTGAATTTGGTTCATGTCTCTATTGAACCACGGAGTCTAGTTGTTTGCACACACTCTCTCTCTCTCTCTCTCTCTCTCTCTCTCTCTCTCTCTCCCACCCCCTCACACATACAGGAGCCTCCCCCCACGTATCTCTATTCCCTTAGCGCGTTTACCGATCAGAGGTTCAGAACGTTTTATAACAATTTGAAGTGTCAAACTGTCGAGAGACTGCCTCAGCTTCTTCATTCACACAAACGCCTCGAATATGTTATATTTTTGTTTGCGTTGAATATGGAAAGTTCTAAGTTTGATGAAAAGAAGATATTATTATTTTATGCAACATGTCTTACTGTCCTCATATTTACACTAATAGGGTAACGATGAGGAAGGTAAAGTTAAGATGAAACCTACCCGCATTTGTGTTAAGGGAGAGTTTAATTTCATGAGAGAAAATCACCGTCAGTATACCCAGCCTATCTCACCATAACCAGAAAACCAGACCGTACAAGGTCGTAGCCGTAAGGTGGGAGCGTAGGGAACGCGAGATAAGGCCAATGTTTTAAGTTTTTATAGCAAAAAACATTTTTCGGCCAGAATTAATCAACTAATTCTTCAGTAGAAAAATATGGTTTAATTTTCTACACATGGTGACCAACAGTTCTTGAATATATAACAAGAGAGTCCTGAATTTAACGACAACTTTTTTCTTTATTTAAAAAGTTTGTCATGTTATGCATCTATGTTCATGAAAGATCTTCAACAACTGTTGACATCATCATGAGAAGAAAATTAAACTTTATGTTTCTATTGAAGAATTAATTGATTTATTTTGGCCTAAAAAATATTTTGCTATAAAAACTACAAAAAAACTAGCCTTTTCTCACGTTCCCTACATACCTCTACTTTAAGAGATTATTTCTGGACTTATTATAATTTGCTAGATACTCGATATATATACATGAAGCTATCCACACGATTGCGTTCAAACCAGAAAAAAGTATAAAAGTTCGGCTTTCTACATTCTTTACTTGACGAAAATAGTATTAGGATCAGTTTATTAGAGTTTTTATTTTAAGATAATTAGTTAACAATTTATTATAACATTTTGTACGTGTTAAAATTGTTTCAAAGGTCTTACACTCATTTAAAAAAATATAATATTGTTCGAGTTGCATTACCTACCTAGGTGTTATACTGAGGGTGAAACGGGCTATTAAGACTAGTTACTGTGAATTATGAAAAATATGTATAAAGCATATTTGAGTATGGAGAGTCAGTAGAATGGGTGCTGAAGGAGTGCGGTTTGAAAGGGAATCCAATAAGTCAATGTGAATTGAAATGTCTTATGTTAGTTTGGGTATGTTGAGAGGATGAGTGTGGATCGAGCCACGATGCAAGTATATGAAGGTAGACTGTGGATCAAAAGGAGGGGTAGGCCATGCAAGACGTAGTTAAATGATGTAGACAAACGTGGGAAAAGAGAAAAATGTAGAATCTTAAGAATATGCGTGACTCGGTTTATGGATCTTGGTGAAGTGAAGGGAGTGTGCAAGGATATAGAAGTGTGGAGAAAGATAGTGAGGAAAGGCGGAGTGATTAGGTGTATATGTATGTATATATGTATGAGAAATATTAATTTGGCAAGAGCCCTTAAAGAACAGTGTAAATATAGTATTTTACAATTCAATACATTCATTAAATTTTGTCACAAAAGAAGTTTAAATCTGGTGATGAAACGCCAAAGCTACGGGAGAGAAAGGGCTAATAAATAAACCAACAAAGTAAAAATGAAAGTCTAAGAAATGCGACGCATGTCGCTCCTTCCCCAAACTTACTGCTGTTTAATACTGTTTTCCCAAAGTTCTAGTCTGAGGTTCTACTTCAGAGAAAACTATGACGTACCCAATTCACATCAACCGAGGGTAAAAAGACACAACGAAGCGTAGGGAGGCGGCGTGAAATAAGGGAAAAGAAATAACCAAGAGAGACCTGGAGTTTTGATGGGAAGATATTCCGGTGACGATTATGTCGCGACTGGTGGAACAAGAAATATGTATAGGCAAGAAAAACATGCGAATAAGAGGACTTGTGGAAGGCATAAAAACTGCGAGAGGATATAAAGGTGTGGTTGTAGAAGGTATGTAGCAACTAGAATTAATATTTAGTGCGATAAAGCAAATGATTAAGGGAAAATTCAAATGAAACCAAAAAAAAGCATCATAAAATACTTTCAAAAAGGCAAATTAAATCAAGAAGAATGAGGAGAAATAAGATTAAGGAAAAAGTGAGGGATATAAAATAATTAATTGCAGCCGTACTTGATTCTGTCGGTTTTGAATTTCAATTAATATTAAAAAAAATTATGAGTGTTAGCTTGCGAGTACAATTTTAAAAAGTTATTTATTTTGCCAAAAAAGACAGAGCTGACTTATTTAAATTTCGGTAAATAGATTTAAAACCAACTGAGTCGCAGAGACAAATGGTGTTAAGAGAGTAATACCGGATGAGAAAGAGCACATAATAAAATGAAAGAGAATAAAGAGGAAAGTAAAGGGAGTCGGCCAGAGTGGCTGAGGAACATGAACGGATCTTGTGTATTCAGATGATTCAGTGCGAGGTGTATTCTTCGATGGTAGGGGAGGTGCAAAGGGACTTTGGGATCCGAGCCAAAAGGTTTTAATGGCACTTGACAAACCTCTTCTCGTTTCCCCCACACCCTACCAACTCCCATACCCGTTTCCAGTCCAATGCCATCGTTGGCAGAAGTGCCTTCGATTTCTTCTCACAGTCTCTAAACGATCGCAAAAGATCGTCGTCGGCAAGAGACGAGTTTAGATCCGACGCGTCACTCAATCTAGTGTCATAACACACACATTAGAGAAACGATATATTTAGCTATATTTTATTGTTCATGCGATTAATATAAGTGTGCTTAAAAATCATAAAATGTAAAGAGTTTAAAAAGTAATATTAATTAATATTAAGCCCATGATACGCGCAATATGATATCAACTTCGTCTAATATAGTTTTCCGTTTATGGAGACGTTAAGAGTTAGAATCCCGGCTGGTTGTAGTGAAGGTGGTTGGTTTTTTCCTTAATGGTTCCCTAATCTTTCTTCACACAAATTCGGATAAGTTTTCTCCAAAGCACACCTCCCTAATATTTACCCCATTATAGTAACTAAATGCGGAAAGTACAGACAAGTAGTGAAACGAAGTGTTAAGAAAAAGACATATATATATGATTTGTAAGGGTATATTCTTTAATTAAGTTTCAGTCAATCATGTTTACCCTAACTACACAATAAATATATGTAGTATTAGTAATTATTAATTATCTAGTAAAGATATAGCTTGCTAATAAAACCCAAACATTTCCTTTATACGATTATGTTTTATTTGTAGAAGTTCAGTTAAACGTTTTTTGTGTTTAATCTTTAACTATATTTTAATATTTAATAAAAAAGTTTTTTCTAACTTTAGTTTCTAATATCTCAAGCTAAAAGATACAAAACTAAAATTTAGAATATTTTAATTTAAATTTGGTATTTATTTTATTTGAGCACGTCAGGCGAAATCTCGTTCAAAAATACATCATATTTATTCGAAAAAGAATGTAGGTATTAATGGAAGACTAACAGGAATAGTATGAGAAAGATCGATGGCATAGACTTAAAGAGAAACGAACTACCTTCCTTGACAAACAAGACCGAGACAACAAGAATAATGCACAAGAAAGAAATATAGTTGCCATTTATTAGCTTCCACTCGTTCATTCTCTGGAGTGCCCCACGTGATACATGCTCAGTGCAGGGCCTTGTCGATCATGAATCATGCTCAGCATGGGGCCTACTTTGCTCATGTATCAACTGTCCCAGGACCGGGTTAACTGGATCACTTGTATATTTGCGAACTATACTTGAGTGTGGAGTTGAGAAATAAAAGCACAAGAATAATAAGATTCTGATCTAACAACTATTTAAATGCTGAGTTGTAGGCCAGGTTGGATATTTTGGTGGGTTTTTTCCTACGGAGTCTTATTATCCATCCAGGATATATGAATTTTAAATAAGGTAATGGCCAATGAGATAGAGAAAAAGACGGTGGGATTGATAGGAAATATATATCCGTACTTTCGTTGGGGGATAGGAGAAAACTGTTGTTTATAAAAAAAACATCCCCAGTACACCTAACCGGTAGGTATTCAAACCCCGATATCCCCACCAGCAGAAAATCAGACTAGATGAGCCCGGCTTTCAGTCCGCGTTCCCACCAATGCACGTGCCTTGTTGAGATTAACAAAAAAACACGATGATAATACATCTTTTGCGAGTGAAGTGAATACAAAAAAGTATATTAATAAATTATTCACAATTTTCAAGATTGTTATGATAACGTTATTTTAAGCTTTTATTTCGTAAGTGATTCTTTGTTAGTATCGTCCACATAACATGTTATGATAGTCCATATATTAGATTAAATATTTTACTAATAATGTTAGCATACAATGGAAAAACCAGGTAAAATACTAATATATTATGGTCCAGAGAACTCAGGAACTAATTTCTTCAAATTTATTTAACCAGGTAATTCGACCTTCCTTCATGTTGATATCGTTAATATACACAAACTTTTCTGTTAACTAAAAAAATCACAAAGACATTTCTTTGATCTTGTCAGGGAAATTTAATCTGCAGAATGATGATCCAAAATGTTATAACTAGAAACGTAACTGTAATTTACTCCGCTCATCTAAACGCCATATTTTCTTTCTCAGAATTATTTTTAAATATACAAAGAGCGTGAAAAAGTATTTGTTTGGATGTTTAAACCTTTTAAATTAATTGAAGCTATTTAATCAAATAACCAAATGGAAAGCTGTACGGATATTAATTAATTTTTTCTAACTTTACAAAAAATGTTATATTTACACTCATAGATAATAAAATATAATTCAAATTTAGTAAATAAACTGCTGGACAAGGGCTGTCACTATTTTCTAAATCTAAATTCCTTGTTTTTTCCTGGTTCTATCGAAGGTGTGTGCAAACTTGTAGATCTGAGAAACAATTTATTGCTATAATTTAGTATGTAATACCATATTTGGTAGTTGTTTTAGGTGTCGCTATATTAGTAATACTATTGCATTATTAATTCCGTCCTCTTGGCTTGGAAGTGAGGAAAGTCTAAGGTAGCTTGGATCAAGCACAGAATGGAATGTTTTGTTTATAAATGTGTCCTACTAATCATTACCTATCAAATGTGTCATGTTAGTAGGACTGTCCAAATTAAGATTAGGTTAGTTTGTGAGTAATATGCAGATATAATATTTTGTTTAAAAACCAAGGGTTTTATAATCATTTTGAAATACTGTATTAGTAAAGTGAATATTTTAACATATACTATAGCTATTATCTATACTGCCTTTCAAAATTAAGCTATCTAACCAAGAGTAACGAGATGAGAAGAATGAATGTAAAGAAGACCTGCACCAAAGATTACTTCTATTGTAGATGGCTGTTTTGGAACATCAGCCTTTATATACAAATTTAGAAGTGATAGCTGTTTACCTAAACTTTTATGACATTTAAAAGAGATCTCAATGTTTTCAATACAATGAACCTTTGAAAATTTGTGAAAAAACAACAATTGATAAACTTTTGTGTGTGTGTGTGTGTGTGTGTGTGTGTGCGCGCGCGCGCGCGTGAGAGGGATTTGTCGTCACAATAACCTTATCTGACAGTTTAAAGTTATTAAATCTACTTTAGTAAGTCCATTCGCTATGTTATGGTTTTTGCAGCAGTCCCATGTATCAGATTATATTAAAAGTTACAGGGCTAAAACAAATTTGGTGACTTTATGTCAACGTTATCCAATCTAACTTTTTTAAATAATATTCTTCAAATAATTATTTGTTTATAAGTATTCATATAACGATTGAATTAGAGGTTTTTGATAAAATTGTAAACAGTTTAGTTTTTTGTTCTTCTTCATGAAATGTCAAATTGTTCTATTTGGTAGCAAGCCAATCAGCAGATGCCATTCTACACTGAGTGTTGCTACGAAATATAGCATTCTCCACTTTATATCAGTTGAAAGAATGTCTGAATATTGATATTACTCTATAGCCAGAATCCTGACGAGGGTAAAAAGTTTATAGGTTTGAAATTGAGTGCATCATCTTTGATTCCCGATGAGGGCAGAAAGTTTTTAATTTTGAAAGTGGGTGCATCATCTTTCATCGAATGGGAAACCAACGATATTGAGACTGGTTGTCTGTCTGAAAATTAACGTTGTTTGAGCCAATAATAATATATGCGTGAACAAGCTATTATTTCAAAAGAATCAAATAGCCAAAGCTATTATTTATGCTTTTAGTGAGGACTACTCCATCTAGATATCTTATTATGAAAATTGAGATCTGGCCACGGTAATCGAACCCGGGACCTTTGGCTAAGTACGCCAATGCTCTTACCACTGAGCTACCCAAGAATCGTCCCGTGCCCAGGGTCATTCTTCCCTCACTATCTGAGAATAGAGAGGTGGGCATGCGTAGTAAGACGTCAGTCTCGTCTGTTTTAGTTTACTGGCGGCAGGGAGGTCTGACTTGAATTTCATCTGTATTTAATGAGATTTTATTTCTTAAATGGCTTCCCAATTGTTATCCAAGCAATTGCGGATGCATTTCTTGTCAATTATACCTTCCTTATCCCTAGCCCATTTTTGTGAATATTCTGTCAACTCTGACGACTAGTAAGACGCAACGCACGTTTAAAAAAATGAGAGATGAAGTGAACCGTGCCAAGGTTCATCTGTAGGATAGACGTACTTTGTTTGGTCCATGCTACCCCAGCAAAGGAATGTCAGAACAGAGATAGACTAAATGTAATCACATTTATACCATCGTATGTTAGACCCTGTAACCCCAGCCCCCCTCACCCGCCCAGCCAAGTCCGGGCAGCACAAGGAAATGTAACTGTAGAGTTGTGAAACCCAATTAATTCCTACGCTAACTTTGTTTGATAAAGTCATTGCTATGAAACAAACCGCAACGAGGTTGAGTTGTAGATAATCTAGCAAAACAACATTAAATGTGGGAATGCAAAGATGGAGGTTCATTACAAAATGAGGGAAATCATTTTTTAGATTTTTGAGAATAGAATTAACGTTACACTAATTAGTACGGGGCAGAGAAAAAATAAATCATCCAAATAAGCCTTCATATTTGGGGTCTATATTAACTTTATCAGATGTATGATTGTAAATTATACTACTATAAAGCCACACGGTTGACTCACTGACATTAATGTTTACCCATTTACAGATGAGCTAGAAACTTGAAATTTGGCAGACTTATATATTCTAGCCTGTAACCGACGGGAGAGTTCCAAAAAGTTAAAAACTTTAATTTTCAGCCCCCGGAAAAAATATTCAAAATGTCGGAGCAACTTTAAAGTCGGTGCGGACCTTTCTTTGGAGGTCTCTTGTGGCTATCAAAAACGGCTCTGGAATTACATTAGTTTACATCCATTTGCAAAGAAAACTCACTGGGGGTAAAGTTGAGTATATATTATACAACCACTAATTTAAAAATAATATAAGCATCAATCAGAGAGGGTTTTCTATGATTACAACTCAAAAGTTGTACAGTTAAAATAAGTGGTATAGGACGTTTTCTGCTTCCTACAAGGTGAAATATATTGTTTAACTGTGCCAATATTGAATCATTTCAATGTACGTGGATGAGGTGTTTTTTTATTAATGCTGTCGTGCTGGCATCAGTACGCGGATCACTGTTAACTTGAATAAACAAGGGAAAACGTTAACATTATAGTTCTTTTTGTTTTAAATATATTTTAATTTACGTGTGAATATACTTATAGAATTGATCTTAATTTATAAATTGTGGACGACATGATTGCCAACCCACCGCTCGAAAGTTATTATTTTACGTGCATCGCATATTACTATACGTCTGTGCGTTCCATGGATTTACACAAACAAGATATATATATATATATATATGACANCAATAACATTGAGTCCCTCTCAACATAAGTAGGTCTACATAATATATAATACATTATATATATATATATATATATATATATGAGGAAGGGATCATTTAGAGGAAGTGTACCCCCAATCAAGCGGATAAAGAGTGGGAAAACCATTTAGGAAAGAACCCTCAGTAAACCTACAACTTTTAGAGATTCAAAATTAGATCACCTCATCATTAACAAACCAGACCAAACGAATCTGACACATTCATCCTTGTGTCCACCAATGCAGGTGGTAGCATAAGCAAATATTTAAAATGGGGCAACACAAATAATACATCGCGGGACGAATTTATTCAGGATGACTACTGCATCTACGAAAAAAAGAGTATCTTAATTTTTATGTTCAGTTCTTTTCATCCTCCTGTATAATTCTATAACCAAGATTTCAAAAGAAATAAGAAGGCCAGAGGAAAGAAAATGTCACTAAAACAAAGTTTTGTTTCATGTTTTATGTATAAAAAAAAGTGATGGTAAAAAGAGGCTCTGAAGCTCCAATCTGCCCTTTCACTCATATTCAGACAGAGAGAGAGAGGGAAGGGGGAAAGAGGGGAGATGAACGCAGAGAGGGAAGGAGGAAAGAGGGAATATGAACGCAGAGAGTCAAGTGAAACTCTAACCTAGGATGGGTTTTCCATAATTTGATTCGGTCCCCAAAAGAGAGGCAGCCAGCCACTTTCTTCTTTTGCTCGTTCCCAGCAAAGCGCTTGGCAGGACCCGCATAGAAAACGAACTAATTTTCTTTTAATTTGCTTCTAATTTTATAAACCTTTCCCCTTCCGTCTTGAAGAGCTCCCTTCATCCTTACCACTCATCTCCTTACGTCTTCACTTCTTAATTAGCTCGAGTCTTGGAGGAAAAAAAAAAACCCAACAAGGGAAACGAACTACATTCGTCCAAAATGCAACTATAGTAGCAGCACCCTTTTCACTCTATTCAAGGAGTAGAAAGAAGGGGGATGGAGGCATAGGGGGGAAACAATAGAAATTTACAACAATAATTTTAAAGTTTGTTTCGTAGAAGCTTTTGGACAAAGAAAACGAGAAACTTTCCTTTTTACCAACTGTAAAAACGAAGTTGTAAAAAAGTAGTAAAGAAAAGGCGGCTTGGAAACATCTTTACCTCCCGGTTTCCCTTCTTCAAGCTTCTTCAAAGGTAGACCCGTGCATTAGAACGGGAGGTTTTAGAGCATCATCATTCAGTCTTATACAAAATAATTTCATGGAATTAAACACAATTAAAATACAAATAAAATTTCTCACTAATTATTTAAGGTTTAAAAGCTTAATTAACCGTAGTATTTAAATAAAAAAACCTTTTCATATATACAGACTATAGAGAAAACAATCGATCTTGAGATTCCACCAACAATTTGTTTATATGTCATCCGACACCTCAACTCATTCAGAAGCATGTATTTATAATTAGCTCAGGGTACCGGGTTCAATTTCTGGCATGGCCAAAAAATCTATCACCAGTGAAATGTAGCTTTCCCCTTTCAGAGTGATGAATTAACGGCCGGGGGCTGGATGTTGTGTCTGTTATAGAGTTAAGTTAGTTTATGAGTCGTGTGCTGATACAATCAGTTGGTTCAAAAAGTGTACGTTAAATACCTCAAATAAATGAAAATTGTATATGTACTTAGAACCCAAGATAAATGTTTTTTGAATATTTAGTCCATTCTATCTCACCGGTGGGCCCGTGGGCAAAGTACCAGGCCTTATCTGTTCCAATAGTTCGATGACGGATAAGTCCGGGTTCAAACCTAAGCCAGGCGTGTTGAAGGAGGATTTTCCTGAACGATTTTCCACTCTTCCTCTACGAATACGTGAGCACATTTAGCATACATTCTACTTTGTTCACCCCAAGGCCATTAGCGTTATTAGAATACGTATACCTCGGACGCGTAATAAGACGATAGAGGAAAAGGATGAAAATTAAGTATAGTTAAAACGGTTTATTTTATTTATCATGTAATTTTGTGATTAACTTTTAAATTTTGCTACTATATTTTGATAAAGGTGTAATTTCCGTGAATGGAGTAAGTGACAACAGCGCTATAGTCATAGCAGGATTCTTGTATTTTGCGAAGAAAACGTCCTTCCAAAATATAAGTACGAACAGTGTGTAAATAGGTAAATACAAGTTCTATTAATATTTCTATGAGCTAAGATCTAGTGTGATCATGAGAAAGGTATTTAAACCCACTTTCCCCTACTAAAGGTAAAAAAGTAAAAGTTCGCAAAAAATAACAAGATAGGGTTCCAATGATTTTATATTTCCTAATTGTTCCAAATTGTTCGATTGCCAATTTTATTCAAATTTGGATATATTAAGTTATTCTTATCGTATCTTGTCCATCTGAAAAAAATAAAGATACTTCACCTAAGAAAACAAATACAAAAATTATAATTTTGAAAATGAATTCGACTGTTTTGATTAAGTTTGAATTGTTTATAAATGTCTTGGTGCATATTAATAATGTAGATGATTAACGTTCACAAGTAACTAAACACAAATAGCAAAGTGACGTCAATTTGTTTTAAAGTATAAATAAAAAAAATGCGCAATGCTTGAATCTAATTTCGTAAAGTTTGACAATTTAAAAAAATGTATTTTATGTTTTCATAGTAAAATAACTTCTTTATTAACATGTTTGAATAATTTAATAACGTGAATGTACTCCCCATAAAAGAAAAAAAAAGTATTATAGATATGAAAACGTTTATGGCCTATATTTTCACAACGTCTAATCTTAGAAGTAGTGTATGTAATTAAATAAATGACTATATCCATTTATGAAGTGCCTAGTCAATTAATTCACAGTTTTGACATTTTTCTGTGTGCTACCCTTAAAAAAAATACACGCCATTTTTTATTCTTTCATTTAAACTTTGGTAAGATGAGCAGTAAGGAAACATATTCTTTTATTTTTCGAACGAAACGGTTGCATATATTGTTTGTGTTATATTTACGTTTCAAAATGTGGTTATATATTTCATACATCATAACTTGTTGATATATAATCTGATTTAAATAATAATTTATTTTTTATTAATATTAATAGTCTATGGTTAAGCTTTAAATATTAGATTACTCTCAAGTCCTTTCCCAATAATCCATGTAGGGTTACATACGTCGTTATGCAATTTTGAGGTTTTCAAAAGGATTTTCTTAAAACGAACACAACAAAATGAAAAGTGCAACAAAATACGAATAGTTAAATAAGATAATAGCATTTTTTCTAGTTTTATATTTTTGCTGTTGAATATAAAAAATTGAATAGTTCAAAAATTAACACAAATTTTAGAGTAGGCTTGGAAGTAGGCAATGTAATGCTTAATGTTAGGCCTTCAAACCTTAATTTTGAAGGAGGTTTGAATAAATATGAAAAAATATCTTCTTTTTTACGATTGAGGATGTATTTTTATCATATATTGAAGAAATTATTAATTTATATTTAAAATGTTTAGTATTAATACTAAGTTATTATAATGTGTCATACTCTGGGCCGTATGATTTCAAGTTATTGCAACACTCCATTTTGGAAGATTTTAAATTTTCTTATTTATCTATCGGAAAAATATCCAGGTATTTAAATTGGTCCCATTAAAATAATAAAAGTGATTTCAGTTCTCTTCTCAGAATTAAGGTCGACTACAGCACTTGGTGGTTGAATATATCACTAATGACGAGTATAATGTTGACAAAATATGTTAATGTACAATATTTTAAACAAAGTATTTACGAGCACACCTCCTTTCCCTGGGATTTAACGATTTTAAATTTTCATCTCTTAATAATTGTCATTATTTGTTTGTACATTATTTTTAGTTTATCATCAATAATATAGTTAAAATAAAATTTGCTAATTTTTGCTCAAACGTCAGGACTTGAATTCCGGGCGTTATGTTTTTCCAAAAATAGTTTCCCAAGCTTCCTCTACGCAAATGCGGTGTATATTTCCTTTAAACTATACCGTCATTATCATTGAAAAACCAAATTATATATATATATAAAGTTTAGAGGATGTGTACCCGCGTTAACGTGGAGGAAGAGTGGAAAAACATTATGTAAAAACCACCCTTAGTACAGCAGACAACGATTCGAACCCCGACCTCCCTGTCACGGACAGTCTAGTCTAACACTAGAGTGACGCCTTAGACCATGCAGCCAACGAAGTATGTAAACTAATATTACTTTAGTAAAATATAGCTTACTGATAAAATACGTTAATAAATTACTCTTGCGAAATTCAAGGACAATTAATAATAATAATAATAATAATAATAATAATAACATATAAACTCTGAAACAGTCACGTGCAGAAAAAATATCATGCTTCCCTGAAAAATGTACACTCCGTTTACGCTACTAATCTCACTCGTTTCCATTATAGCGTAGCTCTAAATAAGTTAGGGCCATAGTATCACCCGTCAAGAAAGATGACTACATTTGAGGGTAAACGGAGTGTACAGGAGGTTTAATTACCGCACATACAAAATGTATATTTATAATCTATAGTTTTTTTTGCATTTTGTCAATCGACAACGCAACAATAGATAACACGACGCCCCCTATGTCATACGCTCACAGCTTCCACGTACAGCGCCGGGTCTGTCAGGCGTCATCCGCTCCGGCTATAAAACGAGGGTGAAATATAAAAATTGGGGCGCATACATAGGGGGTTGATACAAGAACATACGGTACAGTATATCATAAAAACCGCTAACCAATCGAAAACGAAAAAAAAAGTGCATACATTCACACACAGGAGGAAATACTAGGGAAAAGGGTGAGGTGGAAAAAAAAGGGGGTATAACAAAAACAAACATAAACTGCCCTGCCTCCCCCACGCTAGAAAAACTACCCTCCCTCTCCACCACACACATACACACACACACAAATACATATATTTACAGAGAGGAAAACGAGAGAGATGTATAAAAAACCCCAATCGGGTTTTGTGGCTCATAAAGCAAAACGTAATCAGACACCCGGCAGGCAAGCAGCGCTGTAACGACAAACACTGGAACTAACTTAACCCAGTATGCTACAACGGTACGACCACAAAAGGACATTTTTTTTTATTTTGAAGAGGAAAAAGGGGTGAAAAGGGATGGAGGGTTAGTGACCGTTACACATATACACAGACACGAACCCGCGAGTGAGGACTTGATTTTGTCCCAGTTTAATTCTGTTTTTCTCGTATGACGAGTGACGCTTGGGTTCGCAGATGGAAGGAACAAAGGGGAGAGGGAGGTTTAACAGACAAGATTAAAAACAACAGAGTGCGGAGAGAAAGAGAGAGAGGGGTGGCCAAATGAGGTCACGTGACAGTGATCGATGTTGTGCCTTCTACTCTTATTTATTAAAATAATATAAAGTAGGAACGGAAAGAGCAAGACATGAGCTCCACACAATTATTACTCAGAATAAAAGCTAAAAAGCACAATCACGTGAAATTATTGTAATGCGAATATGTCCTTGTTCAGCGACATCCTTAACATATCGGAAATTCGTGAATGCAGCCTCGTGTTAGCAAAGTTTGCTTCAGGGCACGAACCAAACACAATATAAATACAATCTAATGGTACAGGAGCAAATAGAAAAGGGGGAAGGGAGTCCCATTTTAATTCGAAACGAGTTAGTTCTGCCATCTGTTAGACAATCATGAGACCTTTCTAGTGCACTTTGGATTATGGTTAAAAGAGGTATGTCATATTTAGGTTAATTAAAAAAAAGTATTTATGGTCCATATGGCGTTTGGGATATAAAAGTTGTTATCCTGGAATGTGTGTGTAATGTGACTTGCCCCATTCTTCACATATACTCTCCAATTGTTTTAGTATAAATGTTCCATTCAAACCTTAACAGCCCACGCGGTTACATTAATTATTTCCCCTCTCTTTTTAGAGTAAATTTTACATCAACTAAATGGATACATTTTTGTTTACAGGAACGTAGAATAAAGCTGTAATAATTGCATAGAAATAATTTGTTTCCTCGGAACAGGACAAACATTTCGAAATTAATATACTGACAAAACATTAGAATTAATTGGAAAAACATTTTAGATGCCCGCTGAGCGTGACAATGTAGATGGTATTTTCTTTTCCATCAAAGCAGACCATAATTGCAATGATCAGGTTTGCCACTATTTTACTAATACAAAATTTCCTATATTTTTCAGGAGGTTTTGTTAGAAATAAATTCCAATTTTCCAGACACTTATAGAGTAAGGAAGGGTAAAATTGAAATTAAAAGTGACTAATGTGGGTGTTATGTAATTGATGTTTAGGACATCAATTTTTGACCTTGATGACGACAAATATATGCCCCCAATATACAACCCAATGTTTCAAGGAGAAAGGGGAAGAGGTATATTTAAGAACTGTGTTAGTATCAGCATGTTTAATAATAATTCATTTAGCTTCTACCTCTATGCGAAGACTTACTATTTAAATCCACAAAATATATTTCAGTGTTTATTTAGTTTTGTGTAAAATCTCCTGTATGTTCCCTATTTTTTTTCAGACACAAACAATCTCTATGTTTCTCCGATTTTCCAGCGGCTTGGAAACCCTGACTAGTAATCAGTCAATTTTGCCTAATAATAACGAAAAAAAAAAAAAAGATTTAATAAATTTTTCTATATGCCTTATGAAAACTCTATGTTACAACGAGCATTTAATAACTCTTTGTAATACCATGTATTACTTTAATACGATTTTATTACACAACCTACCTTATTATAATATGAATAATATAACATTTTACTTTTTAAAGAGCTCATAACTATTCGCCAATAGTTTTTAAGATAACTTTCCCATTCATTGTCAAATATCAATGGTAAATATTTTTCTTTTATAATTAGATACGCATCGTCAGTAAACTACAGTGCATTTTATAGAAGAAATTAACGGATGAACTAATTACTAATTAGACTTGAACCAGCGAATGAGCCGTCTAGAGCGTTAGACCCGAAGTCTACATGATTAGCGTTGGCGTAGAGGATGTAGTTAGAATCCCAACCAGGTTAAAAAAAAGAGGTTGGTCACGTGCTATTTGTCCATCTTCAGGGCACCAAAATGTTTTTTTTAATAGGGCTGGGGGTAAGGTGGGTTGAGTATTTTATTTTTTATTTTAGCACCACATCTTACTAACCGTTCGGGTTATAAGCCTATGTACTAATTACACTAGAGGTTTAGGGATTGGAAAAGTTTAATTGAAATGAAGTTATCCCGCATTTGCGTGGAAGAAAAGTGGAAAACCATTTGAGGAAAACCACCCTCAGCGCACCCACCCGTGATCGAGTCTTGATCTCCCCGTCATCGCCATTCTAGTCCAACACGAGAGTGGCACGTTATACCACGCGGCCACCGAAGCGGGTAAGGTTGAGTAAAATACATGCGAGGCAAAGGGAAGGGGAGGGGGAAGCCGGGGTGTGGGGAGACTATGGAAAGTCATCATTTTACTTTGAATATGTTCAATTAACCTTCAATATACAAATGAGTTACGAGACTTAAAAATTGGTTTGAACAACGCTGTTTTAAGCCTAAGCAAACTTCTAGCATTCTCACACAGTAAATAATGTATAAAAACGGATAAAATCAAACAAGCTACTCTCTATAATAAATGAACAAATTACGTGGCTTCACAGCACAGGCTACACAATAAACAGATCATTAAAATTTTATTGTCTAACATTGGCACCGTGCATAAACTATAGACGCTACATCTATCGGTCATGGGAAGAACAAATGTAAAGATACTGACTGGTGTATATAAATACATATCATATAACTTACAAACTAACCTAACTCTAAAACAAACACATATTTAAGTCCCTCTACTGCGAAAGAAGACGACCCAGTTATACCGGTGATAAATGTTTCGGCCGAGTCGGGCTTAGTTAAGTATTCAGAGGCGCTACCGACTAAGCTAGGGCGAGAGACAATATAAAATAAAACCTAGGAACTGTTTCCACAGTAAACGTAGCTCTGCGGCATCAAATAGCTTTGCTTTAGCAGATTATCAGTCTAGAATGTGTTTGGTCTGTATCTCGGCTGGTGACGTCAAGTGGTGTAACCAGATCATTAGAAAATAACATTTTTACGCATAATATAAATAAATGAAGCGTACGTAGCCAATAGTGACGAAAGGTCAACATACATTTATCTTACTTGATTTCAAAATGTACACCATCCGTTTAAAAAAACAGTGGCAGTTATCATGGGTTGGCGTTTACATACGAAAGTGTCTTAATTTTAATATGAAGGGCCATATGTGAAAGCTATAAAAGTTACTAAATTTACTTTCATGTATTAATACGTCCAGTAATATTATCTATAGCTGTCACTTTTGATGTACATTATCAAGTAGACATTAGGCCTTTCTACGACAGGTTGATTATAGTACTAACTAAACTAACAAAACATAGCCTTCAATTATTAATAAGCGCATGGAAGTTTGGGGTTTGTTTCTAAAACAATATATTGTAAATTAATACGTAATTGTGGATAAAGTTAGAGTGAACCAAATTAATCATATTTTTATTGAATAAAAAAACAAAACAAAAATAATCTGCCAGGTTCCACCCTGTGGTCTTAACTGGTGGTATTCAACCTGTAGTACACATCGCCGTGGGAGTACGCAGAAATCTTAAAAGGTATGTAAAATTTTAAAAATTACTAAGTAAAACTTATTATGTAATACATTATTTTGGATGTAACTTATTTAAAGTGTAACTTATAGAATATGTATAGATTATATTGTACACCAACAACTTTGAGGGTATAAAAGCTTAAGATAAATTGTATCTGGGGGTACGTGATCAATAGTACCGGCTTAAGCTAAAAGTGTCAGCTTTGTAGGTTATCTAGGGCAGTTGTTCTCAAACTATTTATCACATGGAACCCTATCAAAGTTACTAAACTTAGCAAACCCTATTGTCTCATCCCATTTCCCTCTACGACAATATTACACTTTTTTTTTTTAGCTTTGAATGAACATTATTTATTTTAAGCTATACATTAAATATAAAACAAAATTAATTTATTTCTCACATTTGTGTTACATATTTTGTATGGAAAAAGTAATATAATACAACTTCAAAATGTACTGTTCTTTATCCACTTTTTAATACTTTTTTTTTAGAACTTAATAATGTTAATAAGTTATTTCATTTTATTTTCATAGTTAAACTGGATATGCTGTAAATGAGATTGATATTTATGAATGATTAGTATACAAATTTAAAATCATTATTAATGCTTTTATCACCAATACGCATGATTGTCTCACGGGACCACGGCACCCCGTCACGGAACCCAATTTGAGAACCACTGATCTAGGGACTTCTGGAGGGCGTGGAAAAACACACACACACACACACACAAACTGGGAAACTGTATTACATTTATATACCTAAAAACAACACTAATAATATAGTACAATGTTATAATCTTGACAGCATAACAATATATTTGTATTTTCAAAAAAGCACTTCTTTTGAAGAATTTTTGAATGAGTTGACAGTTTAAAAAGTTGTTGAAGCTACTTTCATACACTATAGGCTGGGGAGGTCAGGTTTAAAATCTAAGCTGGGTGGATGTGTTTATCCAAATGTGATTTTAACAGTGGTTTTACCATCTCCTCTCCAAGCTAATGCTGTAATTTACAGAGCTACCCGCTCAATACTTATGAATAATAATATTTATCACCACGTCTTACTACCCGTTCGGGTTATACGCTTTAAGTACTAATTACTCTAATGGATTAGGACTTGGGAAGGTTGAATTAGAGGAAGTGAACCCGCATTTGCGTGGAGGGAGCATGGAAAACCATTTAGGAAAAATCACACCCAGTTCACCCGACCGAGATCCGACCGAGATTCGAACCTCGATCTCCCCGTCCTCAGCAGTCGAGCTTCAACACGACAAGCGCGTTAGCCAACTACGCCACCGAGGCGGGTCTCAATACTTATGCTTTAGAATAACTGTCAGCCTTAGGGAAACGTACAAATAATAATAAAAAATAACAAGTTTAAATATATAAATATGTTAAATAATTCTTTCTGAAAATATCAATCATCGTATCAGTGCCAATAAAATGACAGAAACAAATATTTTATAATATATAATAATATAATATAATATATAATTTTAAATGTATCTCACTTTAAAACACCAACATTGATTGTAATTCATTAAAATTTGGCATTTTATCGATAAGCCTATGTTTTATTTGATTTATAAATTTAAAAGTTATCAAATGCTTTCAATAATACCTCTTTATATATTACCGTATAATTTCTTTTTACATTATTAACTTAACTGACTAAGTATATAAATACAATTGTAATATTTTTATTTCCTTTATTTTGGTACCCGTAACATGAGTTTCCAGTTTTCGAATAACTGGCTTCCTATGCAAATCAGACTGTAGTTACATTTAGTCAATAATGAAAATAATAAAAAATACGTTGTATATTTTTAAAACCTATCTTCCTATTAATAACACTGATAAAATAGTAAAATGTTATCAATATTGATTGCAAAATAATATGTTAGTATTTTCTAAAAGGACCATTCAAGCAGACTAAAAGTAGAGTACTACACGTACGGATTGAAGTCCTTCCCCAGCAGGTAGTCCCAGGATCCGATAACTCGACCACGGTCAAATGAAATCAACTTTGTACAACCCTGTTTACAACAATTGATGTTACAATCTGTGCTCGCGTCCCAATCCTCTCCGTATAGTGAACATTTATGAAATTGAATGTGGACCTGGGATATCGTTTGTGAAACCTAACAGGGGGTTTGGGGCGGTAGGTAAACGAGAGAGCGAGAAAGTGAGAGATACATATTCTTTCCAGCCTTCAGCGCCTAATCCAGCGGCCGGGAATTCAGACTATTGTTCGGCACGGAAAATCCTTTTACGTTATGACACCATTTACCTAGACACCCCCATTCGCCCTCCCTTCTAAAAGAGTTGGGCTGATTAACGTGCGAATTAACCTGGCTACAGGGCCGAGAACACGGGAGCTACCAAATTTCCAATTTAGGACCAGTGAGGGAGGAGGATATCGCCAAAGAACACGTGTGGAAGGTTGGGTCGATAAGCTTTTGTTTGAATGTTTGTTTACATAAGTGCACATTATTGATTAATTTTTTTTGCAACGTGTCTTACGCGACGGGTAGTCTGATGCTGATGACGGGTAGAGTTAGGTTCAAATACCAGTCGGGTGTACCGAGGGTGGTTCTTTCTCAATTCTTTTTAGAATCTCCCTCCACACCAATTCGAGTACTCATACTCTAAAGTCCAGCTTCCTCACCCCTAACACATTAGCGTATAATCCGAATGGGTTGTATGATGCGATGCTCAAAAAAAGGAATAAACTAATCATCTGGGTTAACAACATTAATGGGGTGGAGGTGAAGTTATAATTTAGAGGAAATGCACCACAATTTCCGTGGAGGAATGACGAGAAACTGCTAAGTAAAAACTATTCTCAGTAGAATCGACCAGGATTCAAAACCCCGACCTCCTCGTCAATGGCAAACTAGACTTAATGATTCTGACACGTTTAGTCCTTATGAACACCGTTATGAGTGTGTTATTGTATTCGGGAAATTCGAGATCCGTAAGATTTTCAAAACAATCTCTCGAATACAATTAAGAATACAATAACAATTTAAAGCAATTTGATAAAAGGAATAATATAGACTTATGTACTTGAGAGAGGAACAAGCTCAGAAATAAAAACAAAATTATTTTAGCATAATTAATTTACTTAAAAAGTTCCCTTTGTTGTTTAAGACGTAATAAACACGACAAAAAGAATAGCATTCGTCAGTGACATCAAGCATTAAACCTTTTTTTTAAACTTGATTTTAAATATTTTCTCTCTAACTAAAATCGTACATTATTAAATAATCAAGGACTCGAGGTTGGGTAAGACCAGTTTTTTTTTTATCTTTTTAAAGATTTGGATTTAAGAAATATTGGATCTGACCGTGCGGTTCCGCGGAGAGAAGAGTGATAAACCCTTCAAGAGAATAGCACATCAATAAACACAGTTGGAACTTGAGCCCCTAGACCCCTCCCTCTTTTCCAATAAACGGCAAATCCGTTCTAGAAAAACGAGATTAACTGCCCAAGGGTACGTCATGTGGATCACGTGACACTCCCTATGCGCAAATATTAGTACTATCATCGCTAACGGTGGCGGCCGCTCGGTCGGTATAGCTCAATCGTGGGCTCAAGCCATGGAGTTTCTTATATGAAAAAAACCCAATAAACTTGACCCCAATTTCACTGTCGTAAAAATTAAGACCACAAAAAAACCGGCTTGGATATGTTTACTAATTTGAGCGTCATTGAGTATCTAATATCCCAATTAATCGGTAGTGAGATGAACCCTTGAAGTTTATAGCGCAACGTTTATCCCCGCCAGAGGCAGCTGTTCCGAGTATAATGAGGAAAGAGAGCTGGCCCAGCAAAAGGGATTATCCTCCTTATACTGTAATCCTGAATGCGATATGATCCCCTGACGGAACTCCCTGCTAGGACCGAGTACTCTGTCAAATGACCAATAGGGAAGAGGATGAGCCTTCCTTCCCCAAGAGATTTCACCTTTGACGAATTGGAGCCAATCCACGCTTGTACGAAACGGAAACTTTACCCCCGTCCGTGGTGGCAAAAGTCCGGATGGACAGCACCGCAGAGGATGACCGGGGGGGGGGAGGGGGAGAGAGAGAGAGAGAGAGAGAAAGGCGCAGCCAGTTCAGGCGAACAGAAGGGAAGGGCCAGGTCAGAGGGAGATTAAACATTCAAACGATTCCAAAAACCGCTATCTTATTAAATATTTAGTGTATCCACTGGACACGAACAGGGACGGACGCACAGCATCCGCAGACGTTGTTGTTCGGGCAGGTAGGGGTTAGCGGGCGCTTTCACAAATAGTAGCGATCTGAAACAGAATATTATAGTAGCTGTCTCATCAACGTCAGTTAAAAAAAAGATAGTGAGGGGAAAAAATGTGAGCTAGTTCAAAGTAAAAGCTAAAGTGAAATGTAAAAATCAAACGAAGTAGAAGGGTGATGGGAAATAAAATAAATAAGTGGCTGGAGTACGACAAAGTAAGCCTACCTAAAATATATTAAAAAATAAATGAAAGCTTTTCAAAATCCCCCAAGTAAACAAACTTAATCGTCGTGTATTAAAATGAGATATTATTTGTATGTACAAGTTCAGTTTGGATTAAGAGTAAGTGAAAAATAATTTAATATTAAGTAATGTTCATCAATAAGGATTCCGAGCAAAATTATAAATAAAGTTGAAAAAATTTAAGTAACTTTTCAATTTAGACTTTAAAATATGTGCATACAGGTGATAAAAACGAATATACCACCCACCTCTGTAGGTAAATATGGAGAAAATTAATCATATGAGAGATTGCTATATTTTTTTTATTTATTTATTTGAGGTGTTTAACGTAAACTTTTTGAACCGACTGATTATATCAGCACAGGAGAATTTGTGTGAGATCAAAAGGGCCAAACAATTTTGCCGGGAAAGGTATTTTCACATACCAGGGTTTTCTCACAGCCTCCATAGGAAGTTGTGCTGCTACAGATTTTTAAATCCAAAGAAAAATCCGTCGACCCCGACGAACATCGGGCGGGGCCCTGAGGCACTTTGCCCCAAGGCCACCGAGGTCATATATCACTAACAAAGTATATCTTGTCAAATTTTTTGCAAACATTTAATATGTCTATTAATTTATGTGTGAATACATCTACGCAGTTCTACTTAAATTTAATATATTATAATTTATATCACTCCCAAAAATAATCATAGCATGATCCACGTATCTTAAAATATAAATGTTTAGTTATGTTTAAAACAACACAAATTTAATTAAAGTATCGTTAATCCTCGATTAAATAAGAGCCAAATTATATATTTTACCATATTTTAATATTTGTAATGTTACAAAGGTTCTTAAACTTATATGCACATTTTATGATCTTTAAATATTTTAAATCAATTTATTGTCTGTTATGTTATATTTTGACTGCTTGTGTATTAATTTAATTTATCAACACGCTTCATTTCAATTAATTTATTTTGTTACTTGGACTAGACCGATTTCCCCTTATATTTAATACAGAAAACAAAACACTTTCCTAATTTTTCACTATTATTGTTTTTACAGACACAATTTATTAGGACATTACCGGAATAAAATAAAAGATAGTATTCTACTACCTTCATGTTTTGCCTTTCTAAAATAGCCCCGTGGCTTCTTTGGTGCTGACTGACAGCTCACAGCTGACTTCTGACAGTCAACATTTAGGTATATACCTAAATCTTGACTGTCAGAAGTGACAGCTGCTAAACACATGTTTTTCCAGATCATATGGTTCGGCGTAGGGATACATAATTTGGTCTGGTAGCTTTTCAAAGCTGTCAGCTGTCAGTCAGCACCAAAGAAGCCACGGGGCTACTATAGGTAGTCATCGCCAACAACCGAATGCATAGTAAAAAAAGGAGTGTAGTGCCGGATTAAGACATGGGCTTTATGGCCAGTCGCACCCACTTGTCAGACTCGCACTCGTTACATTGTTTGTCTACAAGAGAACATGTAAAAGCAGTTAGTCACATGTCGGAACTGTTATTGTCGTAAGGCACTTAACACTGTCCATCTTTTGCGTTTATGTAGTTGTGTTGGCTTGCGTTCAGCAAATCAGAAACAGACTTGGATGCGCTACTGTATTCAATTAAAGTAATTAGTAGTTTGGTCAAGAATAAAAGTTCTTGAATATATATAGTAAAAGGTATTGACTTTTAAATTATTTAATGAGGGTAAAAATGTAATAACCTTTAGATACACAGGGTGGGACGGAAACAATTATATAATCTATATTAAGGAAAGTGATGGGCAACCTGCTGAGGTTTGCTTGACGTCCAGTGGAGCTCACCTGTCTTACATTATCTATAAAACGTGAAAAAGTGTAGTATGTAGTTTACTTTTATTTAGCTAGTGAATATTTACTTTTTAATTAAAGTGATAATTTTCAAGTTACTAATCGTCTAATTGTTTCGGACCCATCCTATATCAGGCCAATTTTATTTTATTTAACTCGTGTTTGCAAACTTTAATATGACTTTGATGATGGAGTACAACTGGTTGAAATCAAGTTCGCCGACATTTTATTGTAGATAGTCTTTCTTTAAGCCTAAAACTAAACACAGAACGCCTTGCGAGTGCGCTTCCGACAAGCGGGTGCGACTGATTATAGACTGGAGGTACAGCCGAGGGCTTCCTCCTGTTGGAGGGTCTCCAGAGATTGAGTGAAAGTTATTTCATTTGTGAACGCTAAATAAAAGTATAACTCAAAATGATATATTAAAAAAAAAGAGTTAAATAAATACTATATATATATTTGTACTAAACATATTACTGCAAAAATAAACACTGAACTGTGTACACACAACATAAGGTTAGGGATCCTCACAATACCTGTACCCCCAGAGTCTACAACATCTTAATCCGGACCTGAAGGAACGTAAGTCAGCTCGCTCAAATCTTTCAGACGCTCAAAAAGTTGGACTTGGCACTCTTGACACTATCAAGTAAGAGATGCGTGCAACCAAATTAGGTACTCGCGTCAAAATATGTAACATAGCCTTTGCATTTTAAATACTATTTTAATTCCTAGTTCAAATCATTTGAAAGCATAGATTTTAATACTTTATTATTAAAAACAGCGAGGTGTGTATGCAAGGTGACGAATGGAGAGTAATAACTATATTGATCAAATGTTGGATGAAAGAAGTAAACAAAATATGTTTGGAAATAATATGGCTAAGATTAAAACTATTTTACTAAGAAAATCTAGATATGAATATTCATTCTGCTATCCCGTTGAAACATTTGCAATTAATAATAACATGATCAATGCAAATAATTAAACCGCATTAAAGTGCTCTGTAGAGAAAATAAATTAAGATAAAGCTAGAAACTAATCATAACAATATATTACTGAGGGGCCTGCCTACCGCAGCGCAAAGACGAGTTGCAGAGGTCTAGAAATCAATCATACGTTATTTAAGCAGTGGTTTGTTATTTCGTTATATTAAAAACTTTTGTTGCAAGTATTATAATAAAGAGACACACGAAAAGACTCTATTAGTTCGTTTTCAACGAAATTTCACGTGAAATACCGCTGTTCTGAGACAGAAACAAACAAATAGTCGATGTCTAATAGGGTCACAAGTAAAAATGTTCAAGAAAATTGAGATTTGTTTTAAAGCTTAACATAACTGTTATTCCCTTAAGAAATATCTCGGTGCCAAAATATTTACCTTCAAGTAGGCGGATCCCTTGACAAATAAACATACCCATTTCGGTGGTCGAGTGGTCTAAGGCAAAGGTTTCTAACTTAAAAGTGCCCAAGGGCGATAAGGTTTTTAGCACGACGTATTACTTCTTGGTCTGGTTATACACATTTGTATAAATTAAGTCAATGAGTTAGGGATGAAAAAGGTTGCATTTATAGGAAGTGCACCCGAATTAGCGTGAAATGAGAGTGGAAATCCATTTTGTGAAAAACAACCCCTAGAACATCAACCGGTATTCCACTCCAATCTCTCTGTAATCAGCAGTTTAGTCTAACATGAGAGTGACACCTTAAGCTATGCGGCCATCAGAGCAGATAAAGCGATAATTGAATCCACGAATCCAACATAATCGGTTAATTTTTGTCAAGTTATGCGAAAACGAGAACAAGTATTTAATTGTTAATGAAATATGAAGAGGTAATTTAAACATGTTTAATCACATATTCAAATTTTTCGATTCAAATATAGACTATCTTTGATACGTCAATATAATACAGCAGATGTAAGTAAGAGTTGGAACACAAACATCAGTTGGAGCTTTCATGGATTATTGGGTGACCTGGTGATCTAGGGGTATGGTGTCAGACTTCTGTGCTGGGGGTCCGGGGTTCAATCCTCGGTCCCGGCACAGATTTATCTGATTACCAAACCCTTCCTTCACCCCTGACAAGACGTGTATTAATCACAACTTGGGAATGTGGGGAATGCCAGGCCTCCACCGTGGTTCGGATCCCACGTTAAACTTTAGGTCCTCCATTTCATCTCACAATCATCCTAACATTACACATTAGCGTAATTGTGTATAACCCGAACGGGTAGTAAGACGCGGTGCTAATAATAATCATAATAATTTATGAATTATTCCCACGTAGGTCAAAACTTTCCGTTTCTCGGTTAAAATAATCAAGTTTACTACAGTAAATTACTTTACCAAAAAAGTTCTTGAGCAGCAAAAAAAAGGCATCGCGAGGCCCCTTGGCCTAAGCCCTAAGGGTTCACTCTCTTAATATATTGGACTGCCGATGACGGGGAGTTTGAGGCTCGAATTCAGGTCTGGTGTACTGAGTGAGGGTGGTTTTTCCTAAATGGTTTTATCCACTCTTCCTCCACGCAAATGCGAACCCACTTCTTAAAAATTAGACCTTACTCATCTCTAACACATTTGAGTAATAAATTAGCACATATGTGTATAACCCGAACGGATATTGAGACACGGTCCTAAAAAAACTAAACATACTCATTTACAATAATTCTTCGAACGTGTATAACAATATTTTCTAAATATAGCTTTGGGTTGAATTGACCTTGAGTGAAAAACCAAGGGTTGGTTACATAAAATGAGCTTGTCTTTGATGAAATGTCTCGTGGAGTAAAATCCCAGTGAACGAAGTCACGTAGTCTGTCACGAGTGTGATTATGAAGATCCGGGCGGGATTCAACCAGTGAAGCGGGTCGGCCTACCCCAAGGACAACACGTAAGCACAGTAAGAACCTAATGAGAAAGCGTGGAGAGGGAATTCTCAAATGTACGCACCTGGAACAAATACTAAGGCGGAACCTAACCATGTGAACTACTACAACCATCTCAAAAACAAACCTCAAACACACGCAATGTCTCTGAGCAAGGATATCCGAATGTACGTGAAATTATATTATTACAGTCGATAACAAGAATTATCCCTGACTATCCCACTGCCTGCTGAAGCAACGGGGAGGGAGAGGGGGGGGGGG
>CABFVX010001729.1:56819-103204 GCA_902151425.1 Timema shepardi
CCCCCCCCCCCCCCCAACCCGCTCAACCCATCACTGTACAACCTTCAATCCATCTTCGTGTCAAAAGTCGTCTTTGTTCGCATGGCACCCTCACAATGGAACAACCGGTAGAGAATGTAAAAGGGAAGTCAAGTTAATGGTAGCAGGGAGTATAGACACACACACACGTTTTCCCAAGTATACATACGGTAGCGTCACCCCTGTTAAATGTGTTTATATATAATTACAGTGGGAGAGATGTTGACGTTCCGACAGAGTTCACTACAAGACCTACAAGGGTTGGGTGGAGGGTAGGTCGGAAGAAGATGGGAGGGGGGGACGTTTCCCAGTCAAAGTGCTAAGTTCAGTTTGAATAGAGGAGAACGCTCTTGCTTCTGTATTCGTCTCCCCACACACAACAAATCTAACAAGTGAAAACTAAACACGTCTTGTATAGAGCCGCATCTTGTGCAAACTATGGGTACAGTAAAGCAGAAACGCAACCCTTCCTTTACACCCCCATCTTCACTCTCTTGAAAGATGTCAAACTTTTGAGAAGATCGATTCGAAATGGAAGGCAGGGGCCAAGTAGAAACGGACGAACTCACATGCTCTACACTTGTTGCATGCGTTAAATAAACCGATCATAATTTTTGCTACTGTTTGGATATATGAACTAAGCCACACGAGAAGAAAAACCCCAATGTCTTATCAATACAATGTATTTAATCAGTTTTATTACCTATTTTAGAATAAAAATATATATTCATGGTATTTCAAAGATAGGTTTTAAGAGGCTTGCCTGAAGTCGATAATACTAATCGTATGTCTTAGCCTACCAGTATCAATAATAAAATATAATCAATAAAAACAAATCATTCCAAACAAGAACGATTGACAGTTCCAACTGTATTCGAAAAATTTCCAAAGATTCCACAGTATATGATTGCTATACACACGCTTTAAATATATTTATTAAAGTATTATTCGAAACCTTAATATATAAATAACATGCACGTCATAAACTAAATCATAGTTTTTTTATTGAATAATTTTTAATTTACGTTCATATATATAAGCTAAAGGAAAATAATGAATATTTATTTAAGGGAGAGAAGGGCATGGTTCGTTTCCACTAATTTTCTTGCTAGTACGACAAAAGCAGCTATAAAATTAACGTCTCATATTTATAAAAATAGGCATAACTATATATAAATACATACAAATATATATACACACACGCAAACAAACTGTTATCTTCATATAAACCAGTGGTTTACATTATTTTTCAGCTAACGCCCCTTTGGTAGGTGATAAAGTTCACATGCCCCCAACCCCTTAATTTTTTTTAGATATTTACAAACATTTTTAATGCTTTCTAGTCACTTCTTTATACAAAAATCAATGTAATACTGGCAGGATTATGGAAAAACAAAACAAAATATTTAAGATTATCGTGATGGTTGGCACTGTTTTGTTTTCATCGATTCTTGAATAATGGGGTTGATGTTTGACAGAGCGCACCGCAAATCGCTTTCCCCTTCAAGCCTACAACGCTGTTTATTTTTTTATGAGAGTCAAGAGTTGAATATTCGGTGGTTTTGCACGTAGTCGCAATAGTAGCTTGGGGCAGCATTTTTTAAAACTGTGCTCTACGGAGCCCTTGGGATCCAGCATAGCCATCTCGGCTCCATGAGGCAATTTTATATATAACAAAAATCCCCACTATAAAATAGCATCAGTAACTAGTAGTGTAATTTTTTTTTTCAAATATGAATAAAGGAAATTTGCCAAATGTACAGCCAGAACATGTCATATTTTCCATTTGTTACATGCTTTTCTACTTGTAAAAGTTAACGGTTGTTATAAAATATTAATAATATCGGTATAAAAAATGCTATTAGGGCACCAGCATGTATTTTTTCTGGTATAAGGGCTTTTTTAGTCTAAAATGTTTGGGAACTTCTGGCTTAGGGGAAGGGTAGAGAGGATAATCGGCAAGAGGGGAAAATTTTAGGCTCACGAGCTTGAAAATAAACACGTGAATGCACACCTTTGGTGGGTAACCGAATGCAGGCAGTTTTGTCAATATCACAATAAAATACATATTTTTAATTACTTTGAAAAAGTGATTTAAATTAAAAATATCTTCAATTTTGGTATTATCTTTAACGTTATTTCTGAATTGTTCCCTCTCTCCTGGAAGTGCTGCACGCTCAAATAATTGCTTTTAAGAATTTGGAAGGTAATATTTAGAGGAAGTGTACCCGCACTTGCACTGAAGGAGAGTGGAATAACATTCTGGTAAAATCACCCTCAATACACCCGACCAAGATTCCCGTCCCTACTGTCGGGAGTCAAGCCTATTGTAAGAGTAGCACCTTGAACCATGCGGGCTCCGAAGCGGATCCAAACCATTGCTATTCCACCAAGTAATCATCAGTTTAGTGATGAGGTTTAAATATTTAGGATTCTTTAGAATCTTGAATTTAAGTTAAATAAATAAAGTAATAAAACATTCACTTATATAAGGTCCTTCATATGAAAACTGTACTGTACACTGCACGAACTAAAAAACGAAGGGTCGGAACATACTGAAAGAGAGCGGAATGACAGATATCGTGGAATAGCGGTAGGATGCCGTATTGATATGAATAATTGTCAAAATGAATAGTTTCAGAGTACGGTATATAATTTGACATGTGAGTCAATTAAGCTCGCTTTAGTAAGGTGTGTGTATAGCAATATTCTGGTATAAATAAATTTTTAGAAAATACTTTTTTTGGCGGTAATGTTCCCAACACTTTAATTTATTATCAGTATTATTTTATTATTTTTTAGGTAGCCTAATGGTATTATATATGAAGAATGACAGCTACAGATAAATCATTTGGCATATAAACAAATAAAATAAATTGTTTTATAGGAACATTTATATTTGTCAAAAATGTTCCTTCCCATCTAAATCGGTTTATAACTGTCAGAAATTGTGTTCCCTGCCATGTTTTCGCTGTAGTTTACATGTGTGTAACGGAGCATACTGAGAATACTTTTTTTTTGTCTCATAGATCTCTGAAATTTATCCAAGGAGCCCTTTTAGAGTCGTGGACCACCAGCTAAGAACATCTAGCTTTATTAATAGACTTAATTACTACCTTAGGTACCATGAGTAAATCACACCTTTTCCTTATTTTAACATCGCGTCTTACTAACCGTTTGGGTTGTACACCTACGTACTACTTACATCACTGGGTTAAGAATTAAGAGGGTTGAATTTAGAGGAAGTGTATCCACATTTTCGAGGAGAGAGGGAAACAATTTAGGAAAAATCACTCTCAGAACACCCATTCGGTATCAAACCCCGATCTTCACGTCATCGGCAGTCTAGTATATTGTGAGCGTGATTGATGCCTGAAAAATGCGACCACCAAAGCGGATCCTTTTTTTTTTAATACTCACGTAAGAAAGATATACAATTAAAAACGAGCTATTCCCAAGCGGGTGTTGGCAAAAAAGGGAAGGTGGTGAGAGTTTGGGAACCGCTGAATTAGATGTGAACTATAAGCAACGCCGGAAAGTAAACACAATAATAAAGAAACGGCCGAGAGGCGAGATAAGGGAAACCCAGGAGACACGTGGAAACAAATGGACATCCAGATGGAACCTTCCAACGTGGTGTTTGTTGACCAAAGGAGCTGAGACAGGGTAAGAGGGTAGGGGGGAGGAACGCGGCATAAGCCACGGGAAAGAAAGCGTCACCTGGTCGAGATTAACTCAGAGCGCACAGACGCCGCATGGGAATTACGAAACGTCGAGGAACCATTCTTCTTTTTCTTCAGATCCCTCTTCCAAATCTTTCTCACCCTTGAAGAAAGGAGACAGAAAGAGAGAAAGCGGTAGGTAGTTGGACCTTCGAAGTCCGGCCGATTTGAGACAGGGGCCAGTAATGGCTTTTTACTGCTAGAATGTTTCTCTTCATTGGATATGTTAGTAGGTTTTGTCGTCGTCGTACTAGAGAACTATATACGCCTTAAAGGTATCAAATGTTTAAAAATGCCTTTCATAAAATCATCTGCATTCAATAGTTACGCTGGGAAGCATTTTCTTACTTTTATGTCGTATTGCGTGGAGCACAGTTCAGTGTTTAGAAGTGGATATTATTGAGCCAAGAAACGTGAGATGAAAGAAATAAGCGATAAGCGGCAAAATAAACTTGAGTAAGCTTACACACTTGTTCAGTGATTGTTATGTTAAGCAAAGCAGCTCATTCAAGACCTCCAGTGTATTTATGGGTCGCCCGTGAGCGAGTCGTTCAAAAGAAATGAAACGTGAGCAAGCGGCTCTTTTTTAGTGTGTGGATCGTTCGCGCCATCATTACACATTAACTCATCACGGTTCTAGAGTCCTAGACCATTGGCTAATACAGTTTGTACTCAACACTCACCCACTGCCTTTTGTTACCTGAACACATACATATCTTTATTTTTGTGTGACCGCATCTTAATAACCGTTCGGGTTATACGCAAAATAAATGTAGATATGTTTTCATTAAAGTTAACACTTTTTAATTAATGTCAATATTATACATAAACCATTTTTTTTAGCAACACGTCTTACTAACTATTCAGGCTGTATGCATATGTAAAAATTACACAGACGAATTAGGGATGAAGGTTTAATTTATATGAAGTGTACTCGCATATGCGTGGATAGAAAGAGCGACAAATCATTTAGGGGAAAAAACTTCGTCACTCTCAACCGAGACTCAAACCCCAATCTTCCTGCCATTAGCAATTTAGTATATTGTGAGAGTGACGCCTTAGACCATATGGCCACCGAAGAAGGTGCCTAAGCTATTAAAAAGTAAGTAGTTGAAATTATGATAGCTAAAATACAACTAAAATGATGACAATACTACCGATAATATAAGCGGGTACGAAGGAACATTCGAAATCAATGGGGTTGGGGTGGAGATAGTCCACACCTATCATTCGTTCAACAGTGGTAATGGAAGGGTGAGATGACTCCTTCTACCGGAAGTTCTGAGAACAAGAGAAAAGCTCTTTAAGGGAGTGAGCCAAAAGGTGAACGATATGACTCATTTGAACAAATCATCGTGAACTACTCTTTTGAGTGAGCGAACCTATATGAGTTGGTCCGAACCATCACTACTGCAGTGACCGAAAGCACCAGATCGCTAGTAGCAAAAGTTATGTTTGTGCTTCGCATCTTACTGCCCGGTCATACTATCTGCAACATCCACTAGCAAACATAAGAACATAGAATGAGGGAGTTTGATTAAAAGAAAATGCACCAGCATATGCCAGAAGAGCACATTAAACACAATAGATGGAAACAACGCAGCCAGACGGCATTCGAGACTTAGCCTCCCGAGTCAGCGTGGTATCGCTGAGCTGATTATTCTGCCCACAAATAGTTATCAGTGGTATACGGCATTATATTTACTCATTTTGCGGTGATATAATGGCCTAAGGCATAAAGCCTGCAACATATTTGGTCACCGTTGTTGGCCAGGATGGGTTTCGAATCCCGATCAGGTTATGTGAAGGCAGTTTTACACCTGCAATTTTAAAACAGATTTCTTAATTTCATCATATCTTTTAAAGCAAATGAGGGAGAATTTTATTAAAGCTACCCTTTTTACACCTCACCGTTTGATTGGTTTATTATGGTCATTAAGTCATAACCCTTGAAAATACTAATATACAACGTATGCCATCAGAGTTTGTCAACTAAACATTCCTGGTTTTCTTCTGTCAGTGGCGGACATGTAACCCTCTTCTGAGGCTGGGGCACTATGTAGATGCGGTTATGGTATGATGATAATGATGATGATCATGTGGTACCAGTAGAGGTCTTAAACCCAACTTAAGCCAACCATAGGAACAATTCCCCTTCGAGAAAAATACCCATGTTACCACTGGGAATCGAACCCGGAAGCTCTAGGTTGGTGATCAGGAATATTGCCCACTCGACCAAGAGGCCACTCAAAGTATTACTAAAAATATATAAATAATAAGTAACAGTCAACAATTCTGTAAGCGCACAGACAATTTGTTGTGTGACATTGTGAAAACTTGGTTTTAAATTATGAAATAAAGTTATCCTGCAGTAAATGGCGAGATGATATAGCTCGAGTTTTAGAGTGCAGATTGAACCAAACTCTCACGGGCATGGAAAGACCCTCAAAGAGAAAAGAGTACAGGCGGAATGGGGGAAGGGAGGAGGACTTAACCCTAGACAGCTCAGCACCTACCCTCTCTTCTTCACCCAACTGTAATTATATTTCATACCTGGCGTTGTGAAAAAAAATACCCCCCTTTCCCCCCACACATTCCCTCCGGCCAAGTCTCGCGAGGAACAGAAATCTCCGTTATGGAATATAAACGTGACAGTTCTGTTTCATACACACGGAGCGTGAAACATTCACGGTAGTTGTTGCTTCTCTGTTGCTGCTTTGTCTGTGAGTCTGTCTCTTTCTATTTATAGTTTAGTCACGGGCAAGCAAACATGTACTGTACTTTCCGTGGGCGAAAATTATACATGGACCTCTTGACATTTTTTCTTACGGGAGTATTCGTTTATTTAAAAGGCAGGTCACGCGCGCGGCCATTTTGGGTGGTGAAACACTGCAAAAGTCGTAAAAAAATATGTTTTAACATCACATATGACAGAGGCAATATAAAATACTTAATTGAGGGAATTTCCTTTGAACTTATAAGACATAAGTAGTTTTCTCAGTCGCTAGGTTTTCCCAACTGAACTCGATCGGGTGCAGTGAAGGTAGTTTTCCAGATACCATTTTAACGGCGTTTATCGCCATATTTCCACACCAATGCAGGTGCATATTAAAGTTACCCTTTTCACTTCTAGACCTTTGATTGAGTCACTAATAGCCCTTTTGTTGAACGTAAAGAAATGCTTTTTAACATGTGAGTTCATTGAGGTGTCTGGCAAAAATATATTCTAAAGTGTCCAGATTAAAGCTAGAATCGCCTCGCATGATCTTATCTCCACATTGATCTTGACCTAAAGCGAAATGAAAGAGGCAAAGTTTTTGCCAAATGTGTAGAAAGTGCAATGCCACTCGTGCGTTTTTTTCAATTTTTATCGAGGTCTTGGCGGAAGAACACAGGCTAAGATTTCAATTTAAAAAATTAGTTTACCATTATATTAGTGTCATCATTAAAAACAGTCTGATAAGATGACTTGAGTACACTGTTTAGGGAGGTAAATTTATTGAACCGAGCTGTGCATATGTTACTATTTTAATAAAACTAATATTAGTGTTTTTAAAATACACTCGTCATTTGAGTAATACAATATTAAAATAACTGCATTTAAATGTATATAAATTATGTTTAATTTATCATCATAATAAATAAATGAAGTCATCATGGAGTTGAAATCTGCTTGAAAATAAATAAGATTACTTTAGTGTATGTGATTATATTTTTACACACTCCTAGTCTTACTACCCGTTATGGCTATTGACATTTTTACATTTATAGAATATGGAAGAGCGAGGTAGAATTTAAAGGAAATATAGTTGAATTTTCGCGGAGGAAGATAAAAAAAATATTTTGGAAAAAACACCTCACTACGAACATTAAACCAGACCAGATGAAACTTACGCCTTAATCCGCCTACCCATATATGTGGGTTTGATGATTATAAAGATAATACATGAACATGTCTATATCGGGGATTAATAATACGATTTTTACAGACAATTCTTTTTACCGGACAACATAATTTTAAAATATATTTTACTGTACCACTGCTCGTGTTTTAGTAAAATATATTTTACTGTACCACTGCTCATGTTTTCAAATATTTCATTTTTGAGTTACTATTTTAATTGTATTCTACCATATTCAGGCTATATTTTATAGATGGTGATGATAATAATAATAATTAGTGATTAAATTAACTTGTTCACGTTCATTTGAATGTTTATTTTAGCAGTAATATTTTAGCAGTAATACACAAACATTATCAAAGTAGGTACACTTTAACCAAAGTTTATTTATTATTAAGAACTAATGTGCGTCGTTTTTATTAGAGTTTCTTTAAAATTGATATTATTTATCATAAAATCTCTTCACGTATAATACTGGGTCAATACTAAACTAATAGACGCGGGCTCTCACTAAACCAATCAGCATTATTACAAATCTTACAAAAAATAACAATAATATGTAATACTCGGTCCGGATTGTGGATTAATTCAACCTCTCAGGTTCTGCAGGAGTTGTGTAGACAACCAATCCAATACCTTCACTCCAGTTCCAGATTCACCTGAAATACAATCAATTTACACTAGACCTGGCCAAAACTTACCGCAGAACAACCTGAGCCGTATGGACCTTCTGTCGTATGTGTGTGTGTGTGTATACATATATATATAAATAAATAAAAAGCTCCCTTTGTCCCGCAAAGTGGGCATCTACAACACAAGGTCTTCCCAGTTCCCCTCTTCATCCAGTAAATCCCACGTGTTAGGAATGGGCGTGGCCCACCTGGCGCAGAGCAGAGTCGATAAATACTGCACTATACTCCACATGTACACCCACTCCGTGGCAGACAAATAAATAAAGCAAGGCCAGATCGCAGATTTAGTGCGCGCTTATTTTCTACCCTACCGTTGATTAACTTTGTTAGGGGATTATCTGTGCTTGAACTGGTACCTTACTTATTCAGCTTTAATTAATTATTGTACACGTTCTCAACACTATAATTTTACCATGATTAGTAGTCCAAATTAATTGCAAGGTGATCGTGGCTGACCCCTTTTATAGATAATTAATAAATAATATTGATAGCCTCCACATCCCTACTTTTAATTTAATATAAGGGTATATCTTATTAGAATGTTACCAGCGTGATTATTAACAACTTCATCGAAAGCTCAGGATACGTTATGGATGGCGCTAGCATGGGATGGTGTTGGAAAAACCGTAATAATAAATCACATGTGTAAAACCAGTGGACACGGTTATGATTCGAACTTAGAGCTTCTTTCCATCGGCAATTCAGTCTATTTAAAACCAGACACCTTAGACTGAATCACCAGATAAACAGGCTTATATATTTGATGGGGAAAACATTAACTTTTTTTCACTATACATATATTACACGATATAACTTTTATTGCATTTAAAGTATACAGTTTATATTTGCAATATTTTTTATTCCTGCAACACACCCTTACATCCTGTTCACACTATCCACACATTTACACTAAACGAGGTAGAAATGCATCAGGTAAAATTTAGAGGAAACATACCCACATTTACGGGGTAGGTGAGTAAGGAACCGTTTAGGGAAAAACACCTTAATACACCCAACCGAGACCAGAAGTTTAATCTTAGTGATGAGCAATTAAATATTCGTAAAATTTTGAGAATCAAGCTATTATAATATTATATTAAATTGATTATGCCTATCACTATGCAATCTATTACAAAAGAAACGCCCTAGATCAGGTGACCACTGATGCAGTTATTGTCTGTAACAGTTCTGTAGTTTATTTATTCTAATAGTTAAAAGAGTTGAATATATTTAGCAAATACATATGATTAGTAGATTTTTAAAGGTTTAAATATTAAAGTTAATTATTTAAAATAGATGTTTTAATATTTTTTTAACTGTCACAAATCTTGTAAAGGCTTGCGCAAGGTAGACGAGGTTTCATAGTTGGGTTATTAAGTAAAACGTTAGGTAAAACAATGTTGGAGATAAAGGGTGTTTTATATTTTTTTTAAACATGAAAAATAATTTGTTCTCCCGTACTTGACGAAAAGAATTCTACTTCAACTAGTAGAACAATTAAAAAAGAAAGAACAACGCAAGTTGTTGCATAGTTTCAATCTCCTCGAGTAATATAAGCTTCCCCCATTTTTGCCTTTTTTTTTCAATTAACATTTGTGTTCTTTTCACAAGATTTTTTTTTTCGGTTCTATATTCTCTTACTGAAGTTTCTATCCACGTTTATAACTTCATTAAAATGACTAACGGAAAAGCTACAGAGATTGCCATGAATGTTTAGCAAAAAAAAAAAAAAAAGTTCCACCCTCTTTCCCACTCCCCGATTTTTTTAAAAAAAAAGAGGGGAAAATATTATTAAGAGAAAGGAGAACAAATGAAGAAAGAGAGAAGTGTAAAGAGGAGGACAATGAAGTTTAGGCAAGAAGATGAATAGGTTGTACAGAAGAACACCCTCGAAATTCTCTTCTCGTATTGCAAGAACAAGATAAAAAGAAAACAAGGCGAAGTGGTATTGTTTCGTCGGAGAAGAAACTCATTTATATGATGTTTGCTTTTTACCTTATTTCAAAGGAAGAGATTAAAAACCTCAGTATATTAAATTATAAATTATACGTCTACCTCTTGTTTCTCTTCGGTTGACATTGGGGCAACAGCACACGTTCAAAGGGAACATACTGGGACGACGTATAACATAGATTAAGGTGCCGCATGAAGCGTGGTTGCTACATGAATAATTACCAAACATAAGATTTGAAACTAATGCCATTTTAAAGTTTAAGGCTTAACGTGCTGTGTTTGCTTTTGTTCGACAACATTGCGCAATAAATTCACATAAAAAAAACTAGCACACAAGCAAGACAAAACGTCTAACACCGGTTATTGCGGTAAGATAGAGAGAAAACACCATTTTGACCATGAGTGAGGTTGGAGGGAACAAAACTAGGCGAGGTTCGGACTAGCGCAGGTTCAGCTTAGCTTGACCTTGGCGTTGGCCTACTTTCAATACTTTGTTTGAACATGATCACACGCTGTGTCACAGTAAATAAGAGATGATTTTTTTTAAGGCTATTCTAATAATGGGAAGGCAGTTTATAGTTTACTAATACTATTTCACCCACAGGGTGGTATTTTAAATGTACAATAAGGTATTTCAAAGTTTCAACTAACTAAGCTTTAAATTGATACATTATTTCAACTCAAATTAAGATTTTTTTCCCCCTGACTAATATTTTGAAAGAAGCCCCGTATTTCCTATTCAATATATTAACTTGGCGAAAAATAACATTTACTTTAATTTAATTAGACACATAAAAAACTGCGTATAGTAATGTTTAACAAAATATGACCCTTTTCTCCCTTATAAGTTAAAAATAAAACATTAAAACTAATACACTGAATCGCAGTTCGTGATCTATTTTTTTAAAAACGAAAAAAAAACGAGCGAAATAAAAGGCAGAGTAAGCTTCTATTAATGTTTTTAATGTTGTTGTTTTTCCTCTTACTATATAGTTTTACAGTTTTAGTCCCACGCCTCCACCTTTCCAAAGAACGAGGAGAAAATGAATAGCCTGACATTAAGATGAAGCGTGAAATAGTCCATGAATTAAAAAGAAAGGTTCTCTCCTAAAACACTTTTTTTTTGCAATAGCCGTAAAATGTTTACTACAACGTTTCAAAAATGAAAACAAATATAAAAGCACAGGTGAGGCGTGCAAAAAATCATGATAAAAAAAAAGAAGGGAAAGTGGTTCGCAGAGATGTTTCGTAATTTGAGAACGAAATTATATTTAGACTTTTTATTAATATAAGCGACATTAAGAATAACTGTATCTATAGCACTTTTAAAAATAATCTAGCAACTGGTATAGTAAATGAAATTAAACAATAAAAAATGTATAAATTTAGTAACCTTTTCCTAATATGCTTATAAAAATGAACGGTGTCCCTCTACATGCATATAAAAATCTACGGTAATTTTTTTCTTATAAAAACAAGGCTACTCGGTTAAAAAAATGATATGGCCTTAGCCCGTAATCGAGTCATACTAACCGAACGCCACCGTTTGTAGGTAAAGATGGGGCTAGCTTATGTGGATAGAGGGTGTCATGTGGTCAGCAAAACGAATCCTCCAGTAGTTAACCTTAGTTTTAGAGACCGGAGCCGCTACTTTTAATTCAAGTAGCTCCTCATTTGTTCTCACGAGACAGAGTCTAACCCCGTTCCAGACCCACTGCTCCACAGAAAGATCAGGAAGTACCGGGAATCTAACCCGGAATCTCTAGAGCCGTAGCTAGGAACTTTGACCATTAGATCATAGATGTGGTCAAAAACAAGGCTACAGTGTTACTTATTACGTAAAATATTCCCAAGATTCCCATTTTGACAAAAAAAAAAATTAAGGAAATATTTGGACCATTTTAGGATTTCAAAAATACATCTTCAGTAAAATATTCTTAAATGAGTTCCCCCTCCCAAAAACAAGTACAGATTGCCATTTATGTTGCAAAATCCTCCCCACATATCCATTATGAACAATGTCGATAGAGTCTTTTCCAAAATAATTTCAAATTTAAAAAAATAAATCATGAATAAATTATCTATTATTTTAAAGCTAGAATTAAAATCAAGATTTCGTTTCGAAGTATGATCATTTTATAATATATAAAAATAAAGTTTGAATGAAATTTAACAAACAGTTTTGTCGATAGCACCAGACAGGCTTGTGAAAACTACCTTTTTTTAGTTCGGGAGCACATAAAGCATCATGATCCATCATAATCTTGGTATCAAAAAGATTCACGGCTGCAGAACTTTTTATACATGAGAAAGTAAGGAATTGAAAACACTTTTCCTTGTAAAAAAAGTATGGAAAAGAAACCCAAGTGTTCATACGTAAGACCTCTAAATTTAGACGAGCCATTATTCTCCCACATAATGGCGTTATTAATGTCGAAAGCGCGTCAAAAGCTTGTAACACGTCCCGATCTTCAGTTTCCCGAATGAATCCTCCCAGCGAACAACAACAATAAGATGAAGGTTTTTGTTGTTCCCCTTCAAAGAGAGTGTGAGTACACGAGTTCTAGTCTGTGAAAGTGCGTCTATAATACACAGCAGAGCTGTGACAAGAAGCAGTGTTGCCACAACAACGATGGCTTCAGTTTATTTTGTACATTAGTTTTAATCTTGTGTACAAGACAGGGGAATATAGCGGCTTTAATTAATGATTTAATTTACAGGCCTTTTCCCCACCCGTCCGTGCATACATTAAATGGAATAAAT
The DNA here is from genome assembly GCA_902151425.1 of Timema shepardi. NCBI lineage: Eukaryota > Metazoa > Arthropoda > Insecta > Phasmatodea > Timematidae > Timema > Timema shepardi. Next base: position 69,870 of record CABFVX010001729.1, read on the forward strand.
AATTTGAAAAATAATGGTAAGCCATTTAGTGTATAACACCCCCCGTAGACCCAACTTGGATTCGAATCCGGTTCTTCCCATAAGCGGTAATCGAGTCCGATACGAGAGTGACGCGTTAGATCAAGTGACCACTAATGCAGGTAGTTTACAGTTTTAATTATAAACTTTGCACGGATTTAATAGCCGAGCTATTATAGTTGTGTGCGGTTGTAGCATTTAGCTATCATATTATTATTATTATCATCATCATCATCACCACGTATTACTACCCGTTCGGGTTATACGCAATTACGCTAATGATTGTGAGATGAAATGGGGGACCTACAGTTTAACGTGGGATCCGAACCACGGTGGAGGCCTGACATTCCATACATTCACAAGTTGTGATTAATACACATCTGTCGTACGACCCTTTCGTGGGTATTCAACTAGAACGGAAAGAGGTAGCGTGGTTCAGGCCTAGAGGCATATCATGGGTTCAACCCTAGTTGAATTAAGTCATATTGGGAGGGGCGTCACAAGAAGTCAATGGTATCAATGTGCATTCCAGTATATTCCAAACAATTACATTATGACATTAACAATAGCAATAAAGTCAAATGGTATAGTACTTACATATTGCACCCTTGGTGAAGTTGCAGTGTGACAGGACTTCGAGGGAGGGATATCCACTATCAGAGCTCTCGAACAATTATTATCCCTCTAAAAGATCACGACCCCCCCGACACAAGTTTTCCAGATCGGGTCTTATATATATCTACCCCCAAACGAACTTTTGATACTCCACGCCCCAAAGAAACATAGAGATAACGAACTCGGTTTGGGCGGAACCAACAACAGAGGCCTTAAAAAAATATGAAAATGGTCTGAATAAATATCAAATGTTTTACTTTCACACGACTACATGATCCTGTGAAAACCGCGTGATGTCGGGGAGTCATAGTCCAGCCAAGGAAATGACAATAATTAAACAGGCGACAATTTTCTAAGGAGGTCCTCGGGTTCGTGTCACACATCTTGTCAGAGGTGAAGGAAGGGTTTGGCAAAACTATCATATTATTTAAAATTTTAAATTGCACCTGTACACGGGAGTAGAACCTGGGACCTTTGGCTTAATACAAAAATCCTCTTACAGTGAGCTAGCTAAGAGTCGTCCACACGTCCATCACATACTCTGCCTTAAACTATGAGTGAGGAATGACCCTGGGGCACGGGACTATTCCTGGATAGCTCAGTGGTTAGAGCATTGGCGTACTAAGCCAAAGGTTCTGGATTAAATTCCCGGGTCAAGGTGTCATTTTTCAATTTAAATAATAAATACACTTAAGCGTAAGATATATTTTTATTTAGTGTTCTGTTCAAGTTAAATAAATTGTTGCCCCCTCCTCACCTATTTGGTTCAAATCCTGGTGTGAAAGCATGAGGATCTTTGGGATTTCGTTGTGTTCGTTTGTGAACCCATAAAATTGTGTTTATATAGGCACATTAAATTAAACACCCGAACTAATGGCCGAGAGTTCTTAGATGTCAGGTTTACATTGCAATTTGGTCCCCGGTAACATGTAGGTCAGAGTTTAAATCCTGTAACTGAGGTTGGTTTTCCACATTCAATTTTTATTCTTTTTTACTTATCCTTCTTCCACGCTAATGTGAGTGGATTTTCTGTAGGTTAGCCTTCACATCTTCCCATTTAATAAGTCATTACAAACCTTTGTGTTGCACACACAAGTTATAAAGTACAAGTTAGAAATTGTATCAAAATTTTCTATCGCTTATTGGTAGGCGTGTAAATTACATGAAATAATACTTTGATTACAATTTTAAATAATTTCCACTAGCCCTTAGGTTAAACCACGGGGTAAAAGTTATTATAATCGTTATCCAAGACAGAGGGGACAAAGACAGATCTTTTAGCAATGAATGGTGGAAATGAAGTAAAAAAATAAAAATCATGACAAATCTAGCGAACATCACGATGGATTAAATAAATTATTACTTGGCCCAAACGTCACAGTGGCCAGTTCAACCGAGTTGAAACGCTCCTTTTAGCTCTTGACCTCTTATCACCCCTCTCTATCCCTGACTCTCACCTTTTCCCCCGCAACAAACCACCCTCCATCATTTACATTCGGAACGACCACAAGGGCTAGGATAACCAGTGACATCACCACCCTGTATAGCTCTAATTTTATTCCGCTAGTAACCGGCAGTAAAGGGGAAGTCAGGCTAGGAAAAGTTTTGCCTGAGGGTACAGGGCGTGGGAGGGGGGTATCGGCCGTATGGGGGAGTGAAAGTAGGACGTGAAAAGAGGTTGAGGAAGGGAGGAGGGAGGCGCAAAGAAGTGCGACAGAGATGAAACGAGCCTCCTGACAACTCCTGCAGCTAATTAATCGTGACGACAACATTATTAAAGCTCGATCTGACGGGTGCACGAGCGAATGGTGGGTAGGATGGTAAGCAGAGAGAAAGGGGGNGGTAAGGCTTTTGTAGTTAATTTACTTCATTTGGATGACAGAAAAATGCATCCTGGATCTGACAGCACCACGGGAGAGGAAGAAAGAAAAATCACGGTTATGTTTGAGATGAAACCACTCCACTAAGAAATATATATGTTTTTTTGGCACAAGATTAAAAATAATTATAAGATGGATTTTAATGTAAAAGTTAATTCCCACTTAACTATCAGTAGAGGGCTTAGAATGACGCCTTTTCCTTCAGAGGTTTTCGGTTTGACCGTTTGTAGTGACATTCCAAGGTCAAATTCTATTTAGAGGAATACATTTATTTTCATGTAAAATGAAGCGTGACATATGAAAGAAATAACAAGAGAACTCACATTAACTCAAAATGTATAGAACTAGCAATAATAATAAAAATAATAATGATAATACTTAGCACCACGTCTTACTACCCGTACGGGTTATACGTTTAAGTACTAATTACGCTAATGGGTTAGGAATGGGAAAGGTTGAATATAGAGCAAGTGAACCAACATTTGCGAGAATAGTAAAAAATCATTTAGGAAAACACACCCCGAGTTCACCCAAGCGATATTCAAACCTTGATCTTCCCATCCTCGGCAGTCTGGCTCGAAGCGAAACTAGCGCGTTACCGAGGCGGGTAAAATGTATTAATGATAAACGTCAAGCACCATGTATTTTTGGGGGGGCGAGGCATCGATTCTTACTACCTATTCGAGATATCCGCATATTTATATTAATGTGGTAGGAAAGTGGAAGGTGAGGACGGTAGAATCTATTTAAATGTAGCAACATTTGCGTGTAAGTATCTTAGGAAACCAGCAAAGAAAAACAACCAAACAGGGATTCGAACCTCCATCTCCCAATCACCGGCAGTTAAGTAATTTGAATGAGTGACGCCTTAGACCATGCGATCATTTTACCGAGAGCAGGTGAATATTTTTTTAAATTGACCCGGACAGGAATACGAATCACAAATATTTAGCTTAACACGCCATTATTATATCAACTTAGTTATCCGGGAAAATGTCCAAGTTAGAGACACATTCCTACACATACCTTGGCCATGAGTACAAACCAGACAATTATGTAAGCGCATACCAAGATTTTTGCCGCCTTAAACCGATTATGTGGAAAATAGATGCGAGAGGGACTTATAATTTCTGACGGTCAGAAATAAGTTTACACTCATTACAAGAGTACTTAATTTCATTAGCGAGAGCGGTTTTGACGTTCGGGCTCACTTGCATTGAGAAATATAATATGTTTAGCAAACAAACAGTTGATCAAAATAATGATTTAATTTGCGTTGGAAATAGATTTAACCTGTTCTCAAAAGGAAGCCAAAGCAGTAAATTTAATTTTCTTGAACGTTTTAGAGATTTCAGAAGAATAAACATTTCTTTCACAGACAATTTTCTTAAAGAGATGAAAAACTTTCATGGAAAAGATTCAATGGAAGCCACTTGATCTCCCTTTCTCTCTTCTAAAATTACAGCGACTCATGATTATAAGTTTCCAAGAAGAAATTACGAAATTTTAATTTTATGTTTAAATCAATTCGCATTTTAATGAATTTGTGATATTGTGATTATTGTAAAGCCTCCTTCCAAGAAATTTGATGCAGAAGTGAAATATTTAAAAGAATAAAATTGTCTGCCAAAATTATATCTACTAAAATCATGTCTGTCCGGATTTAAAAAAAGGCAAATAAATGAGATGAAATTATGTTCTAAGTATATTATATAAATATGCAAAAATAAAACCTCAAGATTAAAGGCAGATCAAAGCCTATACATAAATCATAAATCATCATCTTTCTGATAGTTATGATAAATTGAGATATACTAATTTTGCGATGTGCTGTACTATTAGTTTTCCCAGAAAATCACCGTCTGCAAATACATGTTTTTAACTCATTTCAACTACTGGTGACCTGCTTGAATAAACTTTAACTTTCACCCCCTCACCGGGACTCGAACACGAACCAGATGAGGAATTTTAAGAGTTGATTGACATCCTAAAGTGTCGAATCATTTGTATTCTCTTTTAACTTCAACATTTCCAAACCTGTGGATACGCAGACTAAGGCGTATCTCTCCTGAACTTATTTGTTGGTGATGAGGATGAGGGTTTGATCCCCAGCCGGGTGTATTTTGGTAATTTTTCCTAGATTGCTTCCCACCATCCCTTTATGAATATGCTGGTACATTAACCATATATTTTAACCTTCCTCATCCCTACCCAATTAGTGTAAATACCTGGCTAGTACGGTAGTAAGGTATAGCGCAATTAACATTCAATCGACATTGAACGGAGCACTCCGCTGACGATGTATGTAATTTCACGTACACATATACCACGATCTACGTGTACTTACTTGTACACACGACTTACACGTTCCCCTCCATCTAATTTACACCATACAATTATTGGGTGACCTGGTGGTCTAGGGGCAAGGTGTCGGACTTCTGTGCTGGGGGTCCGGGGTTCAATCCTCGGTCCCGGCACAGATTTATCTGATTACCAAATCCTTCCTCCACCTCTGACAAGACATCTTGTGAATGTGGGGAATGCCAGGCCTCCACCGTGGTTCGGATTCCACGTTAAACTGTAGGTCCTCCATTTCATCTCACAATCACCCTACCATTACACATTAGCGTAAGTGCGTATAACCCGAATGGGTAGTNTTAGCGTAAGTGTATATAACCCGAACGGGTAGTAAGACGCGGTGCTAATAATAATAATAATAATAATAATAATAATAATAATACACCTTACACGTTTGTGCACTTCCGACTCCAACAAGGAGTGCTGATAATACCGTCCGTAAGCAAATAGAGAGGCTGATGTGGGCAATATGATAACGATACTTAATAAGTATGCAGTACGACAATGAGCTGAGAATAATATCGATGTACGTGAGGTAATTTCATAGGGTTACGTCCACGCCACGGGAACAAGTATGGCGGGTGAATGTGTGTTGTCTTGAGGAATATGAAGAGCGCACGGAGTATCGAGATGTTAGGGGGAGAATCAAATGTCCGGTCAAGTGTTCTTTTTTTTATTTAATGAAGGTATTTAACGAGAATTTAATAACACATGACTTACAAACTAACTTTAACTAACACTACACACCCGTCCCTAGCACAATGATAAAACAATCGTATAGTAGGACGAGTCCTAAAACAAACAGTAGCACAATGTGTAATCGAACTAGAATCTTTAGTCACGGAGATGAGCTGGTAGCTAGTAAGAAATCGGCGGAAGCTTAAAATTTCCCACAAGTTGGGTGTAAAACAAGTTTTTATTGGTAGTACAAGTTGACCCTCTCGCCACTGTCTTAAGGCACCACTTAGATCAGCTCTAGTATATCCACCCCACCATTAAAAACTAATTCTAGTTGATGGCTTTATGACCTTTTTGGAACTCCTGATTCTCTTATTCACCACAAGGAAATTTTATATATAAAGGGGCGTTACACGTAGCAAGTCACAGCGCTGCAAGATGATCATGTAATATACCTAAATGAACGGTGCGCGTATCAGAAAGCTGGCAGTGCAAATATCAAACGAGTTTGATATTTTCTGATCGGACGACTGCTTTATGCAACGTGTAAACGCTTTCTGCGCTTGATCGAGATAAGGTAGTACCAGACCATAGGATCGCCATTTTCTCAACATTTTCGTTCATGTGAACCATGCTCACTGTGTTTATATTAGACTACAGACAAAATATGCTTGTGGGTGTCTTCAGTCATATGTAAGTAGTTTCGGAAGTCATCAGCATCTAATTCAGGTAAAATAGTCACAGTATGTGACACATTGTTCCGTTTTAACACTAAATTTCGACTCAACACACGTTTCTTTCTGCGTTTTACAACTCTACGAGATTTCAAACTTTGGTAGTACCCGTACAATATAAGTAGTTCTTCATCTTCTTGTTGTTGACGAGACATCTTAGCACAAAATGAACCAGCAAAACCAAGTGCGGACGATAAAATAACTCCCTCTCCTCTGAGAGGCAAGACGATCATTCGTCAGAATGCAGCTTGTGTGAAATAGGTAACCCAGATTTGTCAGATCGCAGTGATGCAAAACGATGTCAGAAAGCAGCGCTGCAACCTGCTACGTGTAATGCGGCCTCACACAAATATTTCTCAATTCTCTAGTAATTTTTCTTTTTTTAGGATTGATGAGTAACTAATATATTCTTTGTACTGTAAATAGAGCGTTTGTAAATTATTCCAGGTGTTCAAATAGTTATCCTTCGAGGTTTCAATAATAAGGGTATTATATTCAAAGTTATGACTTGAAAGAAGTTAAGGTATCATTTAGGCATGTGCATGTAGTTCAAACGGGTGGAAAGACACGGTACTAAAAACAACAACTTTACATTAAAAACACCACGCACATATTGTACATGTATTTCTTCTTTCATTAATAGTTGAGTCAACAATTTGAGTAACAATGATTTATTTACAGATATAAAATTATATTAAACAAATTATATATGTAATTTAATGCTAGAACTAAAATATGATCAGATAAATGCCCAATTAATGACCCGCATAGGTGGACACTCGGGAAAAGGAACCGGTCTAGTCTTTTCTGGTTTGTCAGTGGCTGAGAGGTCAAGATTCGAATCCAGGCTGGGTGTGCTGATGAAATTCTCCCCAAAATGACTTCCCACTCCCTTCACGCAAACTAAGGTAAAGTAGCCCCATGGCTTCTTTGGTGCTGACTGACGGCTTTGAAAAGTTACCAGACCAAATTATGTATCCCTACGCCGAACCCTATTATCTGAAAAAACATGTGTTTAGCAGCTGTCACTTTTGACAGTCAAAATTTAGGTATATATATATTCCATTCACGGTGGGAATTACTCTCTTAAAGGCCTTTTTGCCTACCAATATCCTACTATATAGTAGATTTATGGTAGGAAAAAAGGCCTTTCAGAAGTCAATTCCTACGGTGAATGGATTATACCTAGTTGTTTACTGTCAGAAGTCAGCTGTGAGCTGTCAGTCAGCACCAAAGAAGACATGGGGCTACTGTACACTCTCTCGAAAATTCTTCCTTCCTCAACCCTGCCCAATAGCTGATATCCCAGACAGACAGAAATACGTGGATCAATATATCTATCAATTAAAACACTGGGGATAGCAAACTAAGTAACTACAGAAATATCTCGTCTTAGTGATTACATTATACTTTTTAATTAGCGAATAATATTTAGAGGGTAGAAATTGACTTTGGTAACGGATAAAACTGTTTACGAAGATAATACATTTCTCAAAAGAATTTAATTTGGTTGAAAAATACAGCTAGACATGGGAATCAAGACCAGGACCTTTTACTCAACTCTAAGTAAGGGTTCAATTCTCGTGTCTATGTATCATTCATTAACTAATAAATTTGCATTAAAATAATGTGTCAACATTTCTTTCCCCAAACACATTTACAATGTATCGCGCTAATGGGGCAGGGATGAGGAAGGTAGAATTTAGAGGAAATGTATTCGGATTTACGTGGAGGGAGAATATAAACCATTTGGGTAAAAGAAAATATCAGCACAGGCAGCCGGGATTTGAAACCTAAAACTCCATATTATCGTCAAACCAAATTAGACGAGCCTGTCAATTAGCCCGCGTGCACATCGATGCAGGTATGTAATAAGTTTTATTGTTTAACTGTGGACAAAGAAATGAACTAAGCACTGCTCAACACTTACTCTATTAAACTGCATGAGAGTCGAAAAAAAATCAGTTACAAACCAATTTTCATAGTAAGTGTATTATCTGACTGATATAAATTTTTCTAAAACTTTCACAAGTTACGTCAAGTCATGTGATCGGATACTGTGACTTTTGATGTATATTATCAATACCTATAAAACATTATAAATTATGTACAGTACCTATTAAAGAAAATTATCTCAAGTAGTTTGTTACACACTGATATATAACTAACAGTTGTATAGCATTTATTTTATTTCGCTTAATACACATTTTTATTGAATGTTTGTTACAGGTTGATGTTTATAAAACTATTAACTATTTAAACCATTTCTTTTATCAATAGCTAATAATATAAAGGGTAGGCAGGCATAAGGGGGAAGGAGGTAGCTACGAACCAAGGGGTTCCGGGGTCGATTCTCGGCCGGTACCTAGGGTAGTTTTTCTCCTTCGGGGAGTTATCCCAACGGTCCCCAGGGATTGGTAAATTAGGTTTAAGTTAAGATTAAGACCTCCACCGGCTCCACACCTTGATATTCACTATCATCCCATCGTCTCAGTGAGGGTACGAAGTGTATACAACCTCCTATGGTACACCCAGGTAAACGCTCTGTGCCACCAGAGGGGCTAATAGTCTACATACAGGCTACCTAAATGGATGTTATGTCTCTCCCGGTCAGTAATACTATACGCTTGGGAAGGGGGAGGGGGGGGGAGAAGGAAGGTGAAAGTACAATTATAGATTGAAGTGAGTTAATGATGCCATCTGTTAAACAATCATGATACCTGCTTTTTAGGGTCCCGGGTTTGATTCCCGTGTCCAGGTGTCATTTTTCAATTTTCAGAATATATTTAAAAAAAAAAAATTAAAAAAAGGCTGCGGTCCTTATGGGGTTTGAGATATACAACTTTCTTCCTTTACTTTTTCCGTTGTACCCTTCATATAATAAAATATTCTCAACTTTGGTAGCAAACAAAATATGTCTACATTTTATTAAAGGTCTTTACTATGAAAATTGTATTGTAGCTGTGTGTCGTTTTAAAAGGCTTGATTATAACTGTATTCAACGTTTCACTGGCAATAAAATGATAAACATATTGAGTGTATTCATATACCATACTGATTGACTTCCTGAAACATATTATACATACACGTACATCAGAAGGGTTATCTGTTGCCCATCCCCGAAAAGACGAAAACAATTGAATCCCCCTGACCGAACGGAACCCCGGCTAACGATGCGGCAATGAGTCATGTTATACCAGGTGCAGTTAACAGTACAGAGCACAGAGATAAGCCAGGGCAAGCCGAGTCATAATTGCCCGTTCACACGGCTCACGAATCACTTTCAGTACACAACACTATTCATTAGTGTCGTTTGAAATGACCAGGGAAAACTACGCTATTAGATATCGGCGGGCTAGTCTCACTGACTGACTCATCAAATCGAATGCTCTGATGTTTTAGTTTATTAGATATCGGCGGGCTAGTCTCACTCACTGACTCATCAAATCGAATGCTCTGATGTTTTAGTTCAAGAACACAATCGATAACTTTTTATATTTTTGGGGTGGGGAGGGATAAGGGGGGGGGGATTCTATAACAGATAAATTAGCAACTAGATACGGATGAGACTACACATTAGATACGGCACATTAGTTCCAGTTTATTTTAAAGTTGTGTGCACGTTTGAAAACACGGTTATGTTAATGGGTCCTCCCACCACCAGGGCAGGGTTTGAGACTAGAATCATTAGTGTTACGTATTTGATTTGAATGGACTGCTACACATACGCAAATATTTACTACTACTCCCAAAGAGCATTGATACAACTTTATTTCTAGAAACTTAGAGGTCACACAACAATGTATAAAATTAATTTTGATACACACCCACGTGGGTGGGCGTGAGGACAAAGTAGCAGACTCATCCAATCTGACGGGAAAGTCAGTGTTAAGAACACCGTAAAATGTAGCTATTGATAGAGGTTTGTCTTTAATAGTTTCCATCTATTCTTGAACTAAAATGCGTATACATTTTCATTAAATTCCATTTTATTTGTCCCTACTCCATTAACGTAATTAAAATGAATATAAGCCCGGATAAATAGTAAATAAACATGGATATATTTTAGATTTTTTCTTTTTAATAAATGCTCAAATGAAACATGTTTGAAAATACATGAAAAATAGAGGATGTTATTATAATTAATGTGCGAGTGGGTTCCCAAATCACTTTGTAATGCTGCCTGTTGAAAGATAATCGTAATTAAAAGTTAAATGTCACATCAACTAAATGTAATAGATACAACGAAGGATCCTAATCTAATCATATGGCATGTCAAAGAATTATGATAGGTTTTGAAGAAGCTATGTATGCGTTATAATGTTTAAACACTGTTATCAAAATAATTACTCTTCAATATATTATATAACTTTCTTGAAAACGTTAAATTATGAGCAATTAAGTGAATTGTGTGCTCGATAGTTTGATTTAGCTATGATTGAGAAGTCTGGGGTTCCACCACCAACCGGGGACGCTTTAAAAATCATCTTTAGATGGAGTTATTTACGTAACTCAGAATGAGAAATGATATTACAGCCCAACCAACCAAAATTCTCACATTATTTTAAAATATCAACGTTAAGTCCCAAATGGTTCATTTTCAAGTCGATAAAAAACACTTATGAAGAGAAGAATACTTTATCGGAAACTAGATAAAACAAGAAGTTACTAGATTATCATCAGCAAAACAAATATAACCGCATGAGGAAGTTAAAAGCTTCATTTATTGATAAATCAGCCTGATTTTTAAAACTTCAAGACAAATTATCGTCAAATATTCCGTCGGAAGATAAGAAGTTTGAAGAGCGCCACCACAAACCTCATTAAAATCGCACACACGAAGAGAATCGAAACAAATTACTAGCATACTTCAAAGAATATTCCTTCAGATGTACTTGAATAAAAGAAAAACTTTTAAACTTTTGAAAAATAAAAATAATAAAAATGGAGAAATAAATGTATCAATTCCACTAATTAAAGCAATACTATTTGTATGCCTAGTTAATTAATTGTGAGAACGGGAAAAGGGGGTTGAGAGGGTGTTGCAGAGCCCCCATATGTTTACACGAACTGATCAATTAATCCATCAATCACTTAATACAAGTAGTACGCTTTCTATCTCGTGGCCTAACACACATGTTAGACAATACAACCAGACCGTGGGACAAGGGGATACGAAGGGGGGGAAAAGGGACAGAAAAAAAAAAGAAGTAAATCCAAAGCTGCAATCAGGCTAAAAGCTCACCGGTGTGGCGGTAGGACAACATAATGTTCACCTGTAGGTGGTCACGGAATTGGTTCTAGGAACCAAAACCTGTGTTTGGTGAGCTGTACCTCAATGTACAATCACTCTATCTCAATTAATAAAATAATCTAATACTATATTGTAATGGTGTTTTTATTGAGTTTTTTTTACCTATATAACAGAAATAAAGGACTAATAGGACGACCATGTTAGTCTGTGTTTTACTTCCCTCATAAACTTTTATGACATTAATATGAAATAATTTTGTTCCGTTAGTCAATGATAACAGGATTAAAAACGCTTAAATTAAACCCGAATTTTTGGGAGAAAAAAATGATCGATTCCAATATATTTCAACAAAATTTGGCACAAATATACTACTCCATTAACGTATCATTAATAAACAATTTCTTTCTTCCTGTGGACCTTAATTAACAGGCTGAAAGTGTCCTAAATTTGAAAGGAACTAATTATATTTTAAGTAAATTCGTCATAGACATAGCATTTTTTGAGTGAATAATTTATGCATGAAATTCTCTTTTCTCAGCTGAAATCAAACTGCCCTATATCTTTAAAATTTGGACAAACGTTCTAAATATTTCATGGATGTGATGTCTTGGTTACTGTAACGGATAATAACGTCTCTTAAATTTAAAAGCATATACACACACACACACACACACACAATATCACCCCAACCAATGTGCTTTAATCTTTATAAAATGTGCAGTGATTTTGTTCCTACCCTCAATATTGACCAGGCGAAAGGGGCTTACAATATTTTTTTCCAAATGTTGAGTGATTAATGTGTGACGGTTGAAATATAAAACAAAGCATCAAGCTATACAAATTGTTAGATTTATAAAATAAATACATTATTTTAAAAATAGCAGTAATAACATTAGTATAGAAGGGAACTTAGATAGTGGGCAGCCAGCCTAAATATCAAGCTAATCTAGTTTGGTTAACAAATAACGGGGAGGTCAGGGTTAGAAACATGGCTGGGTGTATTAAAAGTATTTTTTCTCTGGTGGTCTATCACTTTCAATTCATGATAATGTGCGTACATCTCCTCTAATATCCAGGATTGGTAGTAGATACTATTTTTTTTAATAATTAGAAACTAAAATATATTTTTAGTTAGAATACTTTAGGTGGATTGAGCCGCTAGCTGTATAAATCGTAAATAATTTTTAAAAAAAAGGGGCAGAATTCAATAAATGCTTAGCTTAGTTCTAGGTAGTTAAACACGAGCTAGTATAAAGTTCGCCATATAAATGTTTTGCTTTATTTAAAAAGCTAAACTTTTTGAACTCCGAACATGCTATTTTTTGGTTTTACTGTACATCCATTGTGACTCCATCATAATAAAAATCAGTCGAGGGACAGTTCGATGTGTTCGACCGATATAATATAGAGAATGCTATATTGTTCAGTGTACAAGCAGAAACAGAATAAAACAGTTACTTTTTCAAGAGTGTAAGCTTTGTCTAATGCATGTACTCATTCATTAATAATAAAATAAGGATCGATAATATCTATTCAAAATATCTTTAGTATATTATATAGAATAGCTATGAATAATATTGTCAAACTTGTTTAACAAAGATATATTTTATCATGTATACTGTTTGATAAAACAAAGTTAGTGTTAGTAAACATTAACAATGATATATGACACCCAAAGGTTCCGTATATTTGAATGAAAAATAAAATAAATAATTAAACAAATAATATATTTTGTAAATATTTTGCATAATAATAGGTTAGCATTTTAGTTTTTGCTATTTTATCAATGGCTGAATGCTTTTATTTATTAAAGTACATGCAGTCCTTATTTTAAATGTGTGATATAAAACTATAAAATACGCTCATTTCATTATTTAAGTGGGGTATTATGGCATAGAAAATAAGCCTACATTTACAAGAATATTTGTCCCAAACTAGTATATATATACACACACACATACATACATAGCAAACTAATACCATACTTGTGGTACCCAGCTGGTACTGGAAGATTTTTCTCGGAAGGGGAATAATTTCCATGGTCAGTAGGGTTCGGTTGGTTAGGCTTAGGTTAAGATCGTCATTGGTTCCACTCCGTCATATTCACTATCACCATCACCTCATATCATCAGGACATGGAAAGAGCCTTCACGGAAAAGATGTAAGATTTAGTGAATTTTGGTATTCCTTGGGCGTTAGTACTGGCTAGTTTTTCCGCAAACTGAGCAAAAAAAAAATGTATCCATGGCACGCCATTATTATTATGTTAGTTAATAGTTGTTTGCACTATAACAGCATAACAAACTTACTAGGTCTCCAGATATCCACAAACATAATGATTTCTATCAAATGGCGGGTTGTCTGAACATAACCGAAGGCACTCTGTATTATGTCAAATTGAGCAATGTCTGCACACAGCCCCATGCAGATTGTATTATGTTAAATTGAGCAATGTCTGTACACAGCCCCATGCAGCTTGTATTATGTCAAATTGAGCAATGTCTGTACACAGCCCTATGCAGATTGTATTATATCAAATTGAGCAATGTCTGTACACAGCCCCATGCAGATTGTATTATATCAAATTGAGCAATGTATGTACACAGCCACATGAAGCTTGTATTATATCAAATTGAGCAATGTCTGTACACAGCCCCATGCAGATTGTATTATATCAAATTGCGCAATGTCTGTACACAGCCCCATGCAGATTGTATTATGTCAAATTGAGCAATGTCTGCACACAGCCACATGCAGATTGTATTATGTCAAATTGCGCAATGTCTGCACACAGCCACATGAAGCTTGTATTATGTCAAATTGTGCTATGTCTGCACACAGCCACATGCAGATTGTATTATGTCAAATTGCGCTATGTCTGCACATAGCCAGAGACACCCTGTATTCTGTAAAATGGCCGAATGCCTGCACACCGTCACGGCGAGCAGATAAAAGTATGGACGTGCAGCATCAGCCGCAGAGTGATTTACTGTCAACAGGGATGTCGGAAAGGGGCTCCAGTGGGAGGCACTAGCCCCTATCAAAGTGGACTAAACACCGCCATGTCAGCCAAAAGGCTAGTTCATGCAGCGCGGGCCAATTTAGTCAACATTGGGATCGTAAAAAAGAAAAAAAAAGGACCAAAATTCGTGAGAAAAATATATTTCGTTAATCAGTGAGAATTTTACATTATTCTCGTTTTTTGTTAAGACTGTGATTTATAAACTGTTAGCACTTTTACGAGTTTATTTAGTTCGTGAATCTTACTATCACATCGGATCAGTATTATATTACATAGGCACAAACTAACGGATGAATTAAAGTGTCTACTAGCATAAATGAATATTGGAAAAATAAGGAAATCAATTTAAATGTGGCTATTCACGACTTAAACGTTATAAATTTGTTTTAAGTAGGGATGGCGGGCCCTCGAATCTTAGAATCCTTAGGGGTGCTACACAGTAAGGCAATGAGACGCATTGTATAGTTATAGAAATCTCACATTATTTAAGAGGTTGTTTGATTTATTAAAAAAAAATATTTTCAATCAAACGTAGGCAGAAATTATCAGCAGGTTTCTGACCAGATATAAAGTTTTAAATTCTAAGTTTAAAATTAAAAAATAATAATTCAACGACATGTTATGCGAAAATGTGTACGTCTGAGATTAAAGTAAAATGTTAGAATTAAAAAAGGTCATGTTTTGTTTTTGTTTTTGTCATAATAGAGAATTTTAAGCCAATGTGAGATTAAATAGGGTTTTATGTAAGTTAGCACAAATTAAAAAAATACATTAAACTTAAAACTTAAGTTTTTTTAGCTGGTCAGAACTTTCTTATACATTTTGGTGAAAACAATGTTTAAAAATATCAAACCATTTTATAAATAATGCGAAATCTCTAAATTTATGCAACGTTTCTTAATGCTTTCCCATTTCCCATAAAGAAATCTTTAAAAAAATATCGGACTAGAGATTAGAAAAAAATAAGTAAAATTAGTCAGATTTTGAATTGAAATTTGTTTTAGAGCTGCAATATTGTTTAGTGTTGGTTCAAGCCCAACATAATAATTATTAGGACAAACTTAACAAAAATACCGCATATAATTAACTTAACAATTAACTGACTGTCTGAATTATACAACTAATACATTATAATTATAACAAAACTAATATTTATTTATTGTTTCAATATTTTCTAACTATTCTATACTATTATTTCTTCTCTTCATAATTTTTTCCAAGATTCTAATTCAAATTAAAAATTCGAGATTGATAGGGGAAATTAAGATTCGAATCCGTAAAATTGTAGATTAAAACCAACTCTAGTTTTAACGTTTAAAATAGGAGTAAAATAAACGATAGTTAAGGGCAGTATTTTTGGCGATTTTTAAAGCAAAACAGTGTTTTGGTCAAAATAAATTAATAATCCATCCAGTAAAAAAATAAAGTTTAATTCTCTTCATATGGTGATATCAACTAGTTGTTGAATATCTATCAACGTTGTTCTGGAAACTGATGTCAACTTTTTCTCTCCATTAAAAGAGTTTCTCATCAAATGCTAATAATAAGTTCATGACAGATATTCACCATCAGAACTCATCTTCTAATACATCATACATCATCTAATACTACCAATACTCCAACTCTCAACGAGACAATTCAATTCATTATCTTGTTTCTTCTTGTGACAGCTAGCTTGATTTCCAAAAATTCAATTCCCATGGCCTCCACTCTCAATGTCAGACTTGGTACACCTACATTTCGGTGCTATATTAACTGCACGACGACACCCACCTAAACTCGAATGGAATGGGTTGGCTTCGCATATGAAACTGGGCCATTCCATTCGAGTTAAGGTAGGTTACGTCTTGTATTTAGTATAGCGCCGCACTTGAGGCGTACAAAGTCTGACTATGAAAATGTCACAAAGTCTTTCTTACCCCGATGCCCATAGTTTTGCTTTACAAGCGACCATGTGAATGTGCTTTGTATATTTCACAGTAGCTACTTAGCTAGTTATTTCGTAATAGCTACCATGATTATTTAAGTACATGTTTATCTACTGAATTGGGTACGAACACATTCCGTGTGTATGGCGCTCAACACGAAATGGAGTTCACTTGATACACGTCAAGATCTACTCGCTATTGTTGCGCACGCGTCTGCATCCTCGGCTGTACCCATGAACAATTTTGCTACCATTGCCTTAAGGACGCTTTCACCTTCAGGTAAAATATTCCTTTATAAGAATCATGGGATGAACTGAGCGGAACTGATATGAGCCGATCCAATGCGTGGTTACCCATTTGATGACAGCTGCTAAATTTTTCTACCAAGCCTGGGAAGATATTCAAATCATGAAAATATTGATCTACATATTATTTCATGGCTCTATAGCTAAGTATATGCTCATTGAATATCAGAACTAAAAACAAAGGGGACATAGGGAGAAATGAGGATAATAGAAATGTAAAGAGGGTTATACCTATTTATCCAAACCAGAAGAAAGTGGGGGAATAGGGTGGAAGAACACTTCACCAAACCAAAGTCTTATAATTGTATTACTAGAGAAATCCGTCCGAAGAAATACTATCTCCCCGTCTCCCACTTTGGGCCTCAATTCCCCTCTTCCATCCTTTATCCAGAAGCCAGCTATCACTGTGCGTCTATGTGAAAGTGGATTTCTATGGAAATTTCAATGTCGTTGGTACGAAAACTAGCGCTCATTTCGTCGTCGCTTAGTAGAACATCAAGCCGGGACATAAAACCCAAACAGAGAGGGTGGTACAGGGGGTGGGAGAGGAATGGCGTGAGGAGAAGAAAGAACGACAGAAATGAGAAAATAAACACTAAAATGTTTGCTATGCGCCTTCTACAAACTCAGGAACATAGCATTATTTTCCAGAAATAACAATACGAGCCAAACTCCACTTAACAAAATGGTAATGAATTTGTGAGGTTTAGTTTAGCATTTAGCATAAACAGGTGCTAAGTTTACAGCTCTACCTTTGAAGGGACAGTTTAATAAAGACGCGAGGCCAATAAGAAAAAGTGTTCCTCTAGGCTCGCAAAAGATGTATTCAACACATTCAAATGTATACAAGTACTAATCATTACTAATGACAACAATAAAAAGAGATTATTGTGAACTGGCTTGCAGCATGGGGTTGAAGAACCGTAATACGATAATAACACAGTAAGGAAAGCCTATAAGAAAATACAAACATATATTTTGAGGTCAGTATTAATACAATTTAATAAACGAATATTATTACTATTCCACTGATATTGATATTATCTGTCAAAAGTGAAAGCTGCATATCACTTTACAGGGTTTAATGAATATAATAACGATTGATCGAAGTTGTTCTCTTTCATAGATGGTAAATGAATGGCCTGGTGTCTTGTTACTGTGTAAAGGCTGCCACAATTTCCTTAATACTGTGTTTTCCAGAAGGAATTCAATTTTTTCAAGAAATCTTAGAATAGAAAGTAGTATAGAAGAATAAAATTATCTTTTTTATTAATTCGATCAGTGCGAAGAAATTTCTGTCAATGGTGTTTTAAACACGGATAGTAAAATGGAGGGGCGGGGTGGGGGGCGGTGTTGGCAGATAGGAATGTAGAACAGCGTGCTTATGACTTTTTTTTATGTCAAGGCCTACTATTTAAAATTTGTAATTAAATTATCCAAATTCACCATATTTAAGTTTTGTTGTTTTTTATTTGTGAGATTACTTGTTTTTCCCAGACAGAAAATGTTTTGTGTTTTCCCAGCTCTCCCGGTTTTACAGATGCATGAAAAATCTATTTGTTTGCGTTAAAGTTAATTAATTCCCGAATAGTCATCTCAATGGTGCCAGAGCACGTGGTAAACCGGCCCTTAAATAATGTTTTATACATGTTTTGGCTAAGCGATTATTTATATCACAGCGTCATACTACTTGTTAGACTATACGCATATATGATAATTACTCTAATAGATTAAGGATGAGGAAATAATAATTTTAGAGGTAACCAGACCATAGCTGCGCGGAAGGAAAATGGGAAAACATTTATAACCCTCGATAGAACCTATCGGGATTAAAAACCCGATAGCTCCGTCTTCAGCAGACCAGACTAACACTAAAGTGACGCCTTGGACCATTCGGCCACTGAAGTGGTTTAGGGAGAGGATAAGGGTAAGAATGGCTTCCACCGACTTTAAGCTAGCTTATCTTAAGGAATAGGGTGAATTGTTAAGGAAACTAAACCGGCATATCCCTAAAGATAAGATGTATCATTTCGTAACAAACTCTTCCACAATGGAGGCTACCTAGTTGGGACACATTTCACGGCTTTACGGGGTCAAAGTTAAGCCCACTAGCGGACAGCACGAGGGGAAGGAGGGAAGTACCATACACAGTTGCACGGTGACGTCAACCAGCCCTTCAACCCCTATTTTCATTCCACTTAAGAGAAAATCAATCACTCGCAGGCCAGGGATGATGTATACTCATATATAGCCATGCACTATACTCTTCCTCCGATACATTTCCACTCAGCAGTCAATTTCATATATATATATTTAAGCGAGATAAAAAAAACGCAATGAAATAAAAATAAATAAACCTTCATACTGAAACCGACGGGGATTTAGACCTTTATTTCACGGTTGCATTGGCTGTTGATATAAGGGCTTAAATGTATACGCTTTTTATACATCGGCCTTCGGCACATCGGAAATAAAATAAGAATGAAAGATTATGCGGCACATAAATCATACAATTTTTTTTCAATATCTATATGTATTATTCATTACATTACATTACATTATATTTTTGTTGGATTTACCAAAATATCAACCTTGGTGGATGTTATATATTATGAATGATTTATTATTTGGTTAACAAAACATACATACATACACACACACACACACACACACACACACACACACACACATATAACAGCAAGTTTCATCCACTTTACCACAATTTTTTACATTGAAAATATGAGAAGTTAAATTTTATTTTGAAAAAGTCAACTAATTATCATTGTATAAGTCTAAGTCAGGTTTGACTTTTTAAAATAAGTTTACAATTTAGAATAATTTTAGGTCAACTTTATTATTAGTGGTCAATGAAAACTCAACACATTTTTAACATCCGTTCGGATTATGTACCTCTGTACCAAATACTTTAATGAGTTTGGGGTTAGGAAGGTTGAATTTTTTGAGAAAGTGTAGCCACATTATCGCAGAGAGATGGGAAATGAAGCAGTGAATAATCAGAAGTAGAAAATCACCGTCATTGCACCCAACTGAGGTTGGAGCTTCGATATCCAATATAGTGTTTTGTGAACGTGGTACCTTAGACGTATGGCCTTCAGTGAGAGAGTGAACATTTAAAACATGTGATGATAATAATCATGATGATAATGCTAAATAAATATGCTTAATCAATAAGGTAAGAATGTAAGGAACGCGAAAAAGGGCTGGCGTTTTTGCAGTTTTTAAAGCAAAGCTTTTTTTTAGCCAAAATAAACAAAATATGTCTCCAGCAGAAACTTCCCATGGTAATATAAACATTTGTTGAATATTTGTCAAGGGTGTGATGGAATTTAATGCCAACATTTTCTTTTCATTGGAAAAGTTTATCATCTAATGCAGCTATGCTCATGCTAGATATTCAATAACTGTTGATATCACCACGCGAAGAAAATTAAATTCTCAGTTTCTAATGGAGATATATTTTATTTATTTTGGCATAACAAATGTTTTGTTATAAAATCTGCAAAAGAAACCAACTAGCCTTTTCGCACATCGCCAAAAATCTCACATTAAGGACC
This sequence comes from Timema shepardi, assembly GCA_902151425.1. Classification (NCBI taxonomy): domain Eukaryota; kingdom Metazoa; phylum Arthropoda; class Insecta; order Phasmatodea; family Timematidae; genus Timema; species Timema shepardi. The sequence continues at coordinate 90,237 of CABFVX010001729.1, forward strand.
GTGTCGAACGTTAGTTCCAACTTCCAGCAACCGGAATAGTTTGTCCAGTGCCAGTGGATTCGACTGACATGCCCAACTTTGGTGCGGTTCGACTCTCAGCCTGATGCAATGGGAAGTGGTTTTACATATCCTGATTCTCACTGTGGATTTATCATCCTTAGCCATGAAGAGTGATGGTTCATTTAAAAAGCCAGCTCCTTCTCTCCAATGTTTTTTAGATCATTAAAAGTTACGAATTGTCCATGGGCAGAAAGTTAAGCTCGATTCACACGTGTGCCAAAAAATAAAGAGATAAATATGCTTGAGTGGCGCAGAAATTAACCAAGCAAGCAGAAACGTATGTAGTTTGACCCATCATGCTTTGCACCATACACTAGAAACATACGATTTCCGACATATTATATTTTCTCGTGGACAAACAAATCCAAAATGAATGTCCCAAAAGATGTTTTCAAATCATTGTGTTGTGTCGGGAAACAAATCAAAACAAAAGAAGAACAAAACACGATCTCTATATTTAACGAGTATTTTCAAATCTTCTCACACCCGCCTCGGTGGCGTAGTTGGCTAACGCGCTAGTCGTGTTGAGCTCAACCACTGAGGACGGGGAGATCAAGGTTCGAATCTCGGTCGGGTGAACTGGGGGTGGTTTTTCCTAAACGGTTTTCCACTCCCAACGGGGAGATCGAGGTTCGAATCTCGGTCGGGTGAACTGGGGGTGGTTTTTCCTAAACGGTTTTCCACTCCCCCTCCACGCAAATGGGGGTTCACTTCCTCTAATTCAACCTTCCCAATTCCTAATTCATTAGCGTAATTAGTACTTAAAGCGTATAATCCGAACGGGTAATAAGACGCGGTGCTAAATAATAATAATAAAAAAATCTTCTCACATCATTAAACACAAGATTCCTGCTTGTATATATCATTTTGTAGGCTCATTCACATTGATTGAGTCGGTTGGTTTTGAATTTTGATTAGGTCTCCCAAGCTGATGATGTCGCAGAGAGAAAAATCGTGTGATCGGCTTAAGAGTTCATTTTGGTTCTGTTCATGTTTTTCAACGAACATGTGAATCCACAGTAAGACGCATCGGGAGTTAAACAAACAAATCTTCCAGAGTTGCGACGCGACGGTCGCCCCACCAGGGACTGGATCGATGAATAACATTTAGAGCCTGTTTTGCCCGCAGTCTCCCTGCATGGACGAATAGAATGACTGACGGCTCATAAGATAATGTCTATTGATTCTCACCTGAACACCCTCATAGCGTCACCGCTAGAATGGAATATAAAGAGATATATCTGACACAATGATGCCATGAAGTTACCAATAACATCATCATTCGAAACAGTGGTCACGCGGTATTAGGAATCACTTTAGAAAAAACTGGATTGAGGATGACTGGAAGAGTGGGCCTCAATTTACGGTTTGGTGGTGGAGGGTGGTTTCCGGTAAATGCTTTATCACTCTTATTACACACCAATTCAGATACCTTTCTTAAAAAATTGTACCTTATTCATCTCAATGCCATTAATGTAAATATGCAGAAAGACTGAATGGGTTATAAAACGTGATGCACTTAAAACACTTACATCAGAAATATTTAAAGTTTATTTCCTTTTTATTATGATATTTAGCGTGCACTTTCTAAACACGCACACAATATCATAAGATTTATAAGCTTTATATGTCTTACTATTGCAAGTGTAATGTATCCTTAGAGGTAAACGGTGTGTATGTGAACTGGGCTATAGAATCTCTTATCTCGTTTTTGCTGAGAGTTAACACTTGTCACACAACTTCTCCCTGCCTCTTGGAGGAGAAATTACTTCCATTCGATACACACACTTGATGGAAGCCGCCAGTGTGATTGCGCGTCACTTTCCTCCCCGACGAATTTTGCAGTGCGAGCAAAGCGTCATCAAGTTATTACCATACCAGACTCCACCCCAGTCATTTCACCTATTACTTGCTTGCTATTATGACGCCATCAATTAAAACCTTACAAATCGGCGCAACATATTGCCCAAGAGACACATAATAACGCCTACAAGGAATACTGTTTCCATGCCTATCGTCGATACAATGTTCAATTCGTGATTGGAGTGTAGGCAATTGTATGCCGTACCTGTTATAACTATGGAGTCTAACTTTTTGAAAATAGATATTGCAAAGATCAATTAAAGCTTGTTTTCTTATAAATATTCAAATTAATTTTCAACCAAACACATTATATCTAGAAATATTATTAACAAAGAAAAAGCCAGTGTTTTTGCAGTTATGACAAAAAAAAGTTTTGGGTTAAATAAATAAAATATCTCTCCAGTAGACACATATAATTTAATTTTCTCCACATGGTGATATCAACAGTTCATAAATATCCATCATGAGCATAGCAGCATTAGATGATAAAACATTTTAAATGAAGAGAAAAAGTTGTCATTAAATTTCACACATAAGCTGGTGATACTAAAGTTGCTAAAACAATTTTAATATATACCTATGCATACACCAAGTCATGTTACCTGCAGCTGTAACTTTTGATAGCTATTATCAATGTTGGCCGCAAATAAATAATTTTGAATGGAAATATTATTTGTAGCCGATATTGCACTCGTAGAATATAAACCTATAATACTCTCAAACACTCCTTCTTACGGTGCCATTTGAATTCGGTCGAGTCATACATATAAGCTCTTCCGAGAAACTACGGGCGCACCGAAGAATATCGTTTCTCCCAGTTCTCTTTACGAGGAGGTTTCCGACAAGACGCTATAATTTTGGTGAGAGGCCGCCCTTCACCCCACCCATTGCGGGACGGGAATATAGAGTCGATGCGAGGATTGCAACCCCACGACATGACCACATTATCATCCCCCTATCAGTACACGAGGTCTCGATGTTTGCGCAACACACACCATGACAGCTTAGCGATGATCGATATGACGGTACAAGCAAACCCACTCCAACTGACAACGGACCGCCGTCTATAATTGAAGGGAGCGGTTGTTACAGTCGGCCGGAGTCGAAACGGGTACCGGGTTACTTACGAAGGCTCCTAGAACCCATTCGTTGCTCTGACAATGTAGTTCCATACCGCGGCAAGTAAAAGCACTCCATCTATATCGTGTTGAAGCGGCTGTCATTGAAGCCCAGTAAATATGTCAGCTAGCTTCAATATATTTCTTTACATCAAGAACCAGGCGCTATTTCTGAATGGGAGGTCGGCTTCGATTCTATCCGGTTGGATAATGTTTTTAATAATGTAAAATATAGTCAAATTTTATTATTATTATTATTATTTGAAGTATTTAACGTCCACGTTAATGTGATTATATCAGCACACGGATTATAAACTAATGTAATTTATTTTACAACACATTTAGCTATTTTCCTCAGAAATGTTTAAAGTTTATTGATGTTCGACAATAAGTAAAATAAAAAATAGATCTTTTAATAAAAGTGAAAGTAGTAAATAAGTTAAACCAATAAAAGAATGTCCCATTAAAAATTATAGAATACAATGATCAAAAGGAGAAAATCCAAGACTGATGACATACATACGTCGAAAGATCTCTCATCTATTAATTTTTTTATGACAGGTTTACTGACGGTGGTTTTATCCGAAACAGTTTTCCACTCGCAATCCACGCAAATGCAAATGCACTTCCTCTAAATTTAACCTTACTCACCTCTAAGAAATAATTAGTAAACATACGTATAACTCAAACGGGTAGTAAGATTCGGTGCTAAAGAAAACCCCACTAATATTATGGCAGAATGTTATCAATAGTAACCTTAAGAGAATTGTATTTTTTTAAATTTTATTCCTAGCATATCGAAGACCGCTCTGTCGGTCACATCAGCCATGCAGGTGGGACGACGCGATCCCGGAGGAGCGAACCGTCCGTCATCTTGGTGACAGAGAGACAAACGAGCATCTTGTCACGTGGTGAGAGAGCTAGTGCCCAGGTGGAGAATAAAACACCGTACATGATAGTAAACACCGATGGAAATACCAAATAAAACTTGAACTAAATTATTGTGGGAACGTTAAAACAAATATTCCTAGAATAAATCAATGAAATTTGATTAATATAAATGGTTATAAATTAAATTAGATTAATTAAATTCGTTGAAAAATTACACGTGGATTTGGGAGCCATACCTGGGACCTTAATCTTAACGCGCCAACGATCCCGGGCTCCCTGTGCAACCTGTGTGTTGATTTTAAATGAAATTTGAGCTCCAATATTAATTATGAGGAGGTTGTAAGGGCAAAAAGGAAGGTTTGGGATGTACTCTTGGTGGTTTTTATTGCAGGGGTTAAGATGTAGATAAATATATACAAGTTCGGGACACCGTAGTGTCTTTCTCCCGCTTTTATCTTAAAATAGACATTTACTAAAAACTAATTTTATCTGTGAAATTAAATAATTGGTCATTACATTGTTTTAGAAACGTTACACCAAAGATCATATCATTTTGGTCCACCGAAGAGCATATGAATCAAATTGATTTTCAAAGACCTGAATTAAAAAGTATATAATTATATTTACTTATAGCTCTGAAATTATTTGTTTTATAAATATATACTTCAAATAAAAGATTTTTTATTTTTAATAGTACTACAACCCATAATGATAAGTTATTTCGTAACTGAGATAGTTGCGACGAAATTATAAAAATTGGAAAATTTTCCTTAAGTAAAATATTATTATTCGCACCACGTCTAACTAACCGTTCGGGTTATACGCACTTACGATAATGTATAATGGTAGGGTGATTGTAAGATGAAATGAAGGACCTACAGTTTAACGTGGAATCCGAACCACGGTGGAGGCCTGGCATACACAAGTTGTGATTAATACACGTCTTGTCAGAGGTGAAGGAAGGGTTTGGTAATCAGATAAATCTGTGCCGGGACCAAGAATTGAAGCCTGGACCCTCAGAACCAAAGTCTGACACCTTACCCATAGACAGCCAGGTCACCCTTATGTATAGTACCCTCAAAGTCATTTTCATAAGAAAATGGGAATTGCCATCTCGTTAATAAATATTGTATAGATATAAAATTTAATCAAAATCATTAAAGTGATTTTTGCGAAAATATTTTTTTCTTTCTTTTTTTGTCCTTCAGTAAACTATCCTTAAATTTAGGGTTAGATATTTAATTCATAAACCCTTAGTGGGAACTTATGAAAACCCCAGATACCAAGTTTTGGCCCAATTGGTAAGATAGTTTCGGTTCTAGCCCGAGGTCAGACAGACGGAATTGCGAAAACAACTTTTTTGGTTTTAAGGGGGATATTTATCAAAATCTCGGGTATGATTAATTTTTTTCGACAAGTGAAAGTAAGAATTAATTGTGAAGTTTGTTATCTTTTAATGTTATAACGTTATCAAAGACTTAAATGATCGAAACTAATTAAAGAAAAGGTTTGATGAGTTACATTAAAATTACAAGTCAACATTTACTTAAAAAGTAGATGAGAGAACAATTTGTAGAATAGAATCATCCCCAATGAAGAAGCCGAGATTGAACCCGGGCACGTGGACTAAATGTCAAGTTTGTCTAGTCTGGTTTGCCAGTAACACTGTCGAGGTTTTAACCCAGACCGGGTGAAGAGAGGGTAATTTTAGTTTAATGACTTTCCACTCCCTCTCTCCATGCAAATGTATGTACAGATCGTTTACCCTAAAAGTTAGCAGCTTACCTTGGCCGATTACACTATGGTCTAATCTCAGGAGCTACGTCATGGTGTAATCCATCAAGGTAAGACTGCAACCTTTCAGGGTTTTTCCTTATACGTACTCTTCTATAAGTTCTATTAAAGTGAGTAAGACCCAGACGGATAGTAAGACGCGGTGAAAAAGTTATGTTCAGATCTGAACTCTTTGTGCCTAGTGCAAAAAAGTTTCGAGCCCCTCACGTTTTGTGTCTATCTCATTCACTCACTCGCATATGGAGATGAAGAGAGCCATACCCACGAATCTAACCAGGATAGAATGGGGAGTGGGAAAGATGGGAAGTTTGGTCTGCACCAAAAACCCACCCTCAAACCCCATAGTCCCCACCAGCCCTTTCACATCCCTCATGAAAAAATAGAGGGGGTAGGAGCACCACCGATAGAAGGACCGGTCCCAAAACCATTCTGTTTTACTGTCCGAAAAGTTTATCCCCTCCTGCCAAAAAGTCTTTCCTTCTCGTTGTGACTCTCTTTCTCTATTTTTCTATCTCTTTCTCCGGGTCGGATTTGGATCTGTCCGGACCCGTTACGGTCTAGAATTCGATTTCATTTCGAACGACTTTGGAAGAAGTAAAAAAAAAAAAANGCCTGTACATCCATTGTTTAACTTAACAAATATTTTATCACAAATATGTATGACAAAGTTATATCTTCTTTATCAAATAAGGAGAAGGGGATAAAAATAAAGAAGATATAATTTGGTCATTAATTTTTAATACTTCTTACCAAATCAAATACGAAAATTTTAAATTTACGTGTTTCTTCTTTATTCAATTTTAGGCCAATGAGGAAATCTACATTGTTTTTAAAGTTTAAACAATCGGACAACTCCTGTATCATTGTAACATATCTAACAATCAACAAAGATAAAGATCCTCTATGAAAAATAAACCTCATATAACATAGTTTGTATTTATTTAACATTCAACATATTATTATTATTATTATTAGCACCGCGTCTTACTACCCGTTCGGGTTATACGCACTTACGCTAATGTGTAATGGTAGGGTGATTGTGAGATGAAATGGAGGACCTACAGTTTAACGTGGAATCCGAACCACGGGGGAGACCTGGCATTCCTCACATTCACAAGATGTATTGTCAGAGGTGAAGGAAGGGCTTGGAAATCAGATAAATCTTTGCCGGGACTGAGGATCGAACCCCGGCCGCCAGCATAGAAGTCTGACACCTTACCCCTAGACCACCAGGTCACCTAAACTCGTAGAGAATTCAAGTTCCCTACCTCAATAGGTGCTGTCCACTATTCTCACCCAAATGTTACAAATGGGTAAATAAGATTGAACCTTTAATAACCTGTTTAATTTTCATTTATCCCCTCTCCCTTCCCGACTTACTAACACTCCGGGCCAGCCAAATTGCACTTCACTAATCAGATAAGGATTAAAAATCTAGAATCCAAATAAAATGTTGCAGAATTTGCACGAAGGGAGGATTATGTCATTTAGGGAATAAACACCCTAAGCACACTCTGCAAACCAGCTTCAATGGCAGAATGGTATAATACGTGACTCTCGTGTTAAAATGGCCTGCTGATAACGGGGTGATCGGGGTTATAACACCGGTAGATTCTATCCAGAGTGTTTTTCCTAATATGGTTTACTAATCTCCTTCCACGCAAAAGCGGGATAATTACCTCTAAAGGTGACCTGGCGGTCTAGAGGTAAGGTGTCAGACTTCTGTCCTGGCGGCCGGGGTTCAATCCTCGGTCCCGGCACAGATTTATCTATCTGATTACCAAACCCTTCCTTCACCTCTGACAAGACATCTTGTGAATGTGGGGAATGCCAGGCCTCCGCCGTGGTTCGGATTCCAGGTTAAACTGTAGGTCCTCCATTTCATCTCACAATCACCCAACCATTATACATTAGCGTAAGTGCGTATAGCCCGAACGGGTAGTAAGACGCGATGCTAATAATAATAATAATAATAATAACCTCTAAAATGTTTCGTTCCTCATGCCTAATTCATTAGAGTAATTACACATGCGTATAACCTGAGCAGGTAGCAAGACGCGGTGATAAATAACACACACATACACTGGAACGTGATTCAAACCCCGGCCTCCTCATCACCATAAAACCAGACCAGAGGACCCTATTATTAAGTATACGTACTCACCGATTCGGGGACAATCACACTCAATAATTATATGAAACAAACATTTCTATGCATAGTGAATTAGTAGCTAGTGGGGGAAGGAAAGAGGGTAGATGCCGCCAATAGAAAGAAATTCAAGCAATACAGTGTTCGCGTGCACGTCTGGGTAAGTTGGTACGACCGAGTCGGTAACTAGCAGGAGCTTAGCACTTCCTCTCCACGGTCCGCCTGAGGGAATACCAACTTGCATGCCTACATTTTCCTTGCTTCGCCGTAGCTCGGACCCGACCAAGTTAGAGCGGAAGTAAAGAAAAAAAAAGTAAGGGGGTATGAGGAGACCTAAGTTTGGCCGCCAGAGTAGACCGGGGAATAAGGGGCTAGCACTTTGTGAAAAGAGAAAATCCTTTTCACGGGTCAGCAAGGTGCCCATTGCATCCTTAGACCATAGACGAATAATTGAGTACGACCTTGAAACACTTGCAAGTGAAGCTGGAACGACCAAAGTCTGTGTCCGTGACGTCACTAAGACTATTATTATTTTCATCCTCACGCTCCAGTGCCGAATGTATTAATGTAAAGTGTAACAATCCATAATGATGAAACATGATGAAACAGGATGAATAGCGCGAATTTAGAGGAAACGAACCGACATTCACCTGGAGAGGCCGCAACTTTTGCCAGTTGTTCCATTATTGTTATTTGATTTTACTGATTAGTATCAGATAATACCGCTACTCTGATTTCATAATAAATATATTATTTAAAAATATAGCTAACTGTTTTTAATATATAGATAGTCGTTTGCAAAGAAGATGGATTGCTAGTGACAAGGAGATCGGGGTTCAAATCCCGGCCAGGTGTTATGAGGGTTTTCTCCTCCCCGCCCAACGTAAATATGAGTACACTTTATCTAGATCCAACCGAACTCATCCCTAGCACATTAGCGTAATCAGTACATATTATGCATATAACCTGCGATTTTATAATGACTGTCTCAGAAGATTCCGAAAGCAAAAAAGTTCACTTTAGGCTAACACGTCAGAAGTAATCCGAGAGTAAAGTTTTTCACACCCTTGAAAATATACAACAATAGAACCGTGCACACCCCGACTGTTTGAAATAATGGTAAAACAACACTCGAGAGTCACTCAGGGGAGAGAACCTATAGTAAAGGTTGAGAGCGAGATGCTGAGGAGGGGAGGGTGTAAAGGAGAAGCCACTTATCACCTTGAATTTCCGCGGCGGAATATGCTCTCAAACTCGTTTTACCTCCCTGCTTAGCTCAGTTTCACTTGTGGCGGGGTTGTGTAACGTTAAACTACTCAGAACGCTCCATTCCACCCGCTCATTGAGGTAATCGAGTGAGGCGGATGGACGGCGCAAAAAGGGAGGGGACTGAATGTGCAGAAACACTTCAAGTGCAAGCTCGGTTGGAGGGGAGGGATAGAATAACCTTATGACATTGTCAACTAGGACGATATTGCAACTATTACACTCGAGGTATTCTCATTACTATGGGCATTATAGCGCACACTTTTTGAACACTACTTACAAACTAACCTAGTTTGAGAACCGACACAAAATACAATATCTAGGCCGTATATCCATCACTGTGATAAGAAAATTCCCAATCTAATCAATTGTAAATTTTTCGCCCATATCAAGAATCAAACGCAAGAAAAAGCAGTGTTTTTGCCACTTTTATGGCAAAACTTTTTTTTGTGCCAAAATAAAAAAAAATATTACTCCAGTACAAACATAGAATTTAATTTTCTTCACATGGCGATCTCAAAATTTCTTGGCTATCTGTCAAGGGTGTTCTGGAATTTAATGACAACTTTTTATAAACATTTAAAAAGTTTGTTAGATAATGCCGCCATGCTCATGACCGATATTGAGGAAATGTTGATGTCAACACGTGAAGAAAATTAAACTATATGTTTGTACTGGAGCAATATTCTATTTATTTTGATCAAAAAAGTGTTGCCATAAAAACTTCAAAAACACTGGCCTTTAATCGCGTGCCCTTCCATTCCCCCTTATCTCAGTAGACTGCCGACTTATCTAAGGTGCTGCACCAGACAGTGTATACTTCATTCACGGTAGGAGTTTACCTCTGAAAGGTCTTTTTTCTTACCAATATCCTACTATATAATAGATTTCTGGTAGGGAAAAAAGTCCTTTCCCAGGTAAACTCCTTCCGTGAACGAACGATAGATATTGATTGTTACTATAGGCCATATATTTATTTCTCGTCCGATTTATTGTTGAGAAAAAACGGACACAAAATCCACTATAAGTCAGTAGAACTGATTTGGGGTTTATTATCATCTCGAGCCGAAGAGCTAATAATTAACTTGCATTTAGCTCTTATAACACATTTGAGCAACACTATCTCATAATTTTTTTAAAAAAATAAAAATATTGATATTAAATTTCAACTTTATTTTACTAAATATATAATTATAAAAAATCAATGTATTAAATTGTATCACTGGCGGAAGGAAAGGCGTAGCCTTTCAATGGCCCGCATACATCATTTGTGTGGTAAGAATGAAATTGCTGTGTTAGTAAATATCGCAACAAATGCTACAATCTTGCCTCCCTTTACTCCCTCTGCAGTACTTTTAGAAAATAATGAAGATAGAAAAGTTATTAGCTCAAGATTTAAAATCAAGTGCGTTCCAACTCTATGAACACACGTAAAAACGACGCATAGTTTGCCCTGCATGAGGGAATCCTACGCCTCATTGATTTAAAAGAGAGGGAACGTTTTTCTCTGTTCTATATGTATGTGTCTGGCAAAGGTGCTAAGCCTCTTTACAGACCATCCGCTTTGTTCGGCTACAGACACACCAGGGCTTACCCTTAATTCCACCCAGTTTATCCGACCGCATTGGCTGCTAGAGAGGACCTCCTCCCCGAACACCGAGAGTCTAGGAGAGCGGCGGCAGCGTTTCAAAAGCTTGCCGCCGGCACCGCCCTTTACTCTGCTTGGCGTCGCGCCAAAAGTTCGCAGCTTAAATTATTCACTAGGCAGGAGGAGGGGGAGGGGGGATCAAAAACAAAACGATCAATTCAGATATCTGAATATATTTCCGCGAAAAGCCTGCATGAATGATTTGCAATTCAGTTGGCGAGCTCTTTTTTTTTTTGCGCTATGAGTGTTACTACCCTATTTGGCTATTCTCAATTTTAATTGATTTTAAGGACCTAGGATGAGTAAGATGAATTTTAAGGAAAATCATCACAATTTCACTCGGCCCAGATAATAACTGAATCCCGACCTTCGAGTCGAAGCTGAGCAATATTTAGCTTGATCGCGGTTGCATGGCAGGTACAGTCAAAATTTAAAGCGAAAACCTTATACGACTGAAAGAAAAGTTAATGGCTATACTTTCAAATATTCATAGGTAAAGTCATTTGATCATCAGCTGTCACCTTTGATATAGACCCTATAATATTAATACCTATAAAATAACACTAATAAGTAATATATTATTGATACTAAAGGGGGGAAAATATGTTTGCATTTTCTAAAAGACCCTTCTTATGAAAACTAGATTTACCTGGCAGTTACAATGAATACTTAAGACGCTTCCAAACACAATATATTGGGAAGGACTGGGTTCAAGCCTCAGACGGGTGTTTTGGAGTTTTTTAAAATCCAAATATGTATTTTCAATGTGGTTTTTCCATCCTCTTTTCACGGTGATGCGGTTTATTTTATAAAGATACTCTCGCAATCTCTGTGATTTATAATAGCTGATAGCCTTAGGGAAACATACAAATAGCAGTAATACAAGTTATAAGCTTGACTTATTAACATGTTAAATAATTTTTTCTGCAAATATCACTTTTGTTAGATAGTACCAGTGCCGATAAATTATGTAAACAAAGAGACACATACCGTAGTTATATTAGAGCAATATGGGATATAAAAGAGAAATTGTTTATGTTTTAAAGTTGAACCTATCTTTTTACTTCGATACCACTCTGCCAGCTTTGTCAGTTTCTGATGTACATTACGTGAATAGTATTGAATTATTATTTTTTATTTTGAGGTATATAAACAGCTTTATAAAAACGCCTAGCAAATAAAAATTAAAAAACAAACCCGTATATCAAGATTTGTTTGCTTTCTGGCTAGGTCATTATGTCACTCAATTTTTCGGATAAGTTTCTGGCTGAGTAATAATCCTGGAGAATTTGAACTTGAACAAAATGAAAAATAACAATTTAATATAATAATTTCTCCCTTTTGGGTGACAGTGAAAGACTGCAGGTTAATCATTCAACAAGCCCGATAATTTATCACCATTGTTGTAAGGCTATAATCAAAGCACTTCACGTCAATCAAATGATACACGAGTAGATTATTTTATATGGAAACTCTACATTACTATACAATTTCAACTTGATGTGTATATAGTAGGAAAAAGATAATTTTTAAAATATTTGACGTAATATCATTTCTCAATTTTATACTACCTCAAAATAAATACATTATGAACAAAAAAACAACAAAAAGTTCTATAAGACTTTTGAAAGGTTATAAAACAAAATTTTAAGCCTGGATGCTTTACACAAGAAAATACTTAGCAACAGAAACGAAAGCTTGGAAGGTAAACCTCTAAAGTACAAAAAATAGAGTATTGTTTTTATACAGGAGGTTGGATGGAAATATAAGGAGGTATTGGGGAATAAGAGGGGGATGGGTTGGAAGTTTGGGAGGAGGGCCGAAAAAAGAAAATATAACCACTTCATTGATTCTGACACCTCGGAAGTTGCTGCGATAATAACGAAAGAATAGAATAAAAGGAAGACCAGGGAAGAGAATGGAAGGAAAATGCGGAAGAGGATGTAAGACGATAAGCCGGTTGTGTGCTTGTGTGTGTGTGTTTTATATGAGATGTCATAAGTCAAAAGAGCTGCCTGCTGTCGAGATCTTTCTTCTCTAGATTTTAATATCGCGGCTCCATGCCGCCGCCTGTCAATGACTGCTGCGGGAATCTCAAAATTTGGAAGAGCGAACATGCGCCATCACACATGCAAGATTAGAGAGGGGGAAGGGGGGAGTAGAATGGGGGGGGGGGGGT